>VXBB01000331.1:325728-378534 GCA_013399915.1 Illadopsis cleaveri | reverse complement strand
ACGGGTTTAGGGGAAAGGTTTGCTTTTTTTTTTTTTTTTTTTTTAAGATTAAACTTGTGTAACTGCCCCACTGGGAGATGCATATTTATAAAAGATTACTTTTGGCTGAGTATGTCAGCTTAAAAAGCATTGCATCCTAAAATATTAAATAATGTAGAAGACACCAAACCAAATGCCTTTGTAGGGAGAGTCTTAGAATCTCTTAAGGATGATAAAAGGAACACGGTATCTGTACCAGCATTTAAAAAAAGTTGACACTCATATCCTCTGGATAATTATATTTCATCATCTTACTGCAATATAACACAAGGATATTAACATGAAAGGATCCCTGGAAAAAAGGTCTCTGTTTTCTGCTGAAAAAGCCTGTGCTATGAAGCCAGTTCTGCAGCTGACCAGAAGGCTAGCAAGCTCACCCAAACACAGACGAGACACGTGAATGGAAGCTTTTTAATTACACATCACCCAAATGAAAGCTGAAATACCACTGCCTGAGGGCATGCAGGACAACCTCAGTTCCAGACAGCCAGCAATTTGTGCTGTGCAGCCTGTCTTAGGCCATGTGCTCTTCAAACACCAAAAGCAGGCAATGTGAAAGATGCAATGATTTGTTTGTGAGACTGTTACACAAGGGCAAACACCTTCAGCCAAGGTACAAGGGTACCAGCTGCTTCTCCTCCTCAGATTTCTCACTGCTGCAGGCAGCATTTGCTACCACAATGTCAGAGAGATTCCCATACCCAGGATCAGTGTCAGTGTATTGCTGCAGTAGCTGTACATGGAAGGTCACCTCAGAGATTATGAAATAGAGCACCTGTACAATTTTCTAGATGAAAAACTCTTCTGGACTTCAACTAGAGCTCATTCTCCAAACTATGAGGTAATTCCTGTGAGTAATTCCAAGTCACAAAGAAGCTTACACCTACTGCTGAGAAATGGAGAATTAGGCACAGACCAGCCTGCTTTCTGTATCACACCGATTCCAAGGTGAGATTGCTTGAATTGCAGAAAGCAACTTGAGTATCCCATTATTTGATATCCTTGCTCAGAGGGCACAATGATCAAAGCATGTTGCAGCCTGTGAGTTTTAGTGAGACAGCAACTGGAGTAAAGTGAGTGTGGGCATGGAGAGAAGGGGAAAATGGATACTTTGCTATACATTGCTCTATTGAGCAATTTGATCTTGAGATAAAGTAATTTTTGAAAACAATGCAATCTCTTTGGTCTCAGCTTTGCAACTAGAGGACATAATCACTTCTCCCCACCGAAGTAAAATGAAATGAAACATTCTTTTGATGCAATACAGATTTTTAATTTAAATGAGTATGCCACAAAATGAACAATATCTACTGATTAATTTAGGATACTCCCACCAACATGAAGCTTTCCAGACTGACACTTCTTGCCACCCCAGTGACAAGTCACCATATCCCTGCTGAACTCAGTGCAGCCCCATGCTTTCCTCTATGCTTTCAACTCTTCTGACTTAGCTCCACGGGCACTGAAGCTCATAGTTACCATCCTGGTGACCTCACGTTTTAGACAGAGTAGGCCCATAATAGTGGTACCCCTGCCACCACAGAATCACAGAATGAATCATAGAATGGTTTGTGCTGGAAGGAACCTTAAAGATCATCTAGTTCCAACTCCCCTACTTTGACCAGGAAGACCTTCCACTAGACAACAGGTTGCTCAAAGCCCCATCCAACCTGGCCTTGGACACTTCCAAGAATGGGGTATCCATAACTTCTTGGGCAACCTGTTCCAGTGCCTTACCATCTTCATGGTGAAGAATTTCTTCATACATGGCAGCATACTGATGACTTAAAAGCAAGGCACTACTCTTTTTCTGCGTCACAGTAATTAATTCCTATCTACAGCAACCAAGTGATTCTTGTGGGGACATCCCCACACATACATACCATTTTCAGGCGCAGTCTCAGTGTGCCCTGCCCAAGAACAAACGTGTTGTCTTCACCAACATCCAAATGCTGAGTCTTGCTCTTGCCAGGTGAGGTTTGGACCATAGAAATAAATGAGGTTTTAGAACTGCATTTAATCCAGATTTTGGCTTTAATAATCTCTTTCTGCTATGTGTGCAGCTGCAGGCACACTGAAACTAGGGCTATTATAGCATTTCACATGCACACACACAAGAGCAGTTGCAAGAGGCACAAGATACTTAACAAATTAAGTGATATGAACTTTTCAAGCATAAGAAAGTTCAAAAATAGAACTATTCTTCTTCAAAGCCTTCTTTCTTTGGTTACTCTGCACTGCCACCTTACACAATATACAAGTGAGATTACAACACAATTCTCCCACTACATTACTTTTAGAATACATTTACCATCTTCCTGACCTTCTGGTACCTCCAACCACTTTCTTTCTACAGAGCTTCAGCCAACAGTACAGAAGCTCTCACTGGATTCCAAGTCACTAGCCTGCCACACAAATGACTATTCCCTCACTACCCATCCCCATTAAAAGACATCTACAATAAAGCATAAGAGAAATCCATTACCCAAGATTTCCCCTCCTCTGCTTTCAATTACTTTAAACTCAGAATCACTGTATCTACTGAACTAAGTGAACTCCTGGCCTTCATCCCATAACTGCTTTAAAGCATCTCCACTCTCATCCTTTTGCATCTAGGAAGAAGATTGGGTTGCAAGAGTAACTTTGTTCAATTACCTCATTTGGGAGAGAATAAATGGGCACTCATCACAAGAAGAGAAACAGGATAATTTCAACCCAGCCTATTGATTTAGTGGCTATTTTCCTCTTACAGTCAGCCATAATAGAAGTACATTTGCACAAACAGACAATTACCTTTAGAATGAAAGTGTTTCATGCCCATTGTGGTTTAGTTTCACAGGACAACTCCCAAGACACCGCTCTGCACAGGCCTGACAATTGTCTTCAGTGAGATCTTATCAAATCTTTTACCAGAGAATGAGTAAAAATAAAGATGCTCAAAACACAAGAAGAGAGCATGGAGGGAAAAGAAGTATTATTTAATGCTAGCAGTCCAAGGCACTTAGTACTACACGCAAAGGAACACGGGGTAAAATTTAGTATAATTAGGTATAGAAGCTGCAGAGCTTTCTGAAAAATGCAGCTTCTGAATAAAATACTGAAGTAGCACAACCTTGTTTCCTAAGGAAAAGTTCACTGCCACATGAGTTTCATCTCCTGACTTGGCACTCCGAACTGAATGTGGGAGAGCCGTGCCAACACCAGAGTCTGCTGCAGGAGCTTGACTTGGCTGAAAAGCCAAGTTAAGCATTACACTGAGATAGCTATGCTGCTCCTGCTACCTCATTATCATCACACAATAACACTTTAGGCCACTTAGATTTGTGCCTGGCACATTTGCCAGGATTTCTCTTCCAGAGAGACAAATTCTAGACTACCTACAAGTTAGTGGGACCAATACAAGTAACACAGGTAATCATTTCACTGCTGCAGGTTCTCTTGGGCAAAGCTCCCTGCAGCTCAAATTTTGCAGAGATGTTCAGAGTCCTCCTTCCAGCCTCAGAAAAATAAAACATGAATAATGCCTGCAAGTTGCTATAGCAACAACCACCTCTCAACTAAAGACAGCAGGAAGATTCACAGAAGCTGGACTTCATTTATATAACCTACTCTGTACAGATAATTATTTCTGAAACAGTTAAAACTACAAAGACTCTGTGCTGTTATTTAGCAGTTGAGTTCCTGGATGCACACATTCAAGCCATTACTCTAATTCAGAGTACTCTTGCCTGAGGAAAACAGGCAATTTTCTGGTAGCCTGCTTCTGCCTTGCTGGAAGGGATGCTGTAACTACTTAGAGCAAGTGCAACACTCCATTTGCTGCTTCTTCTCCTGTTCTTTTTATTTAAAAGATAAATGCTATGAGTGCAAGCCAAATAAAACGAGCATTTAGTGTGGCGCAAAATGCATGTACACAGAAACAGTGAAGCAAAAAGGAATGTTTCCTACCATTGCTTAGCAGGGAACAGACCTGAAACTCTGATTTAAGAAAATATATTTCTGTTGCATGACTTATCCTTAATCACTTCAATCACTGTGAAAAATAAAAGCCGTGCCAGGCCTACACCATCATATTTAAGGAGGCAGAAGACAAATATAGCTAGTAGCAGCCAAGAGCTCCACAAGATTCTCAAGACACCACTTACAGGAAAACTTGTGTTTCGAAGTAAACATCATAGGAAACTGGAAAATTTATTTTCCATTCAGGGAGTCATTCTTTACTGCTGTCCAGCTCTCAGGAAACAGGGCTTCCTGAGGAGCTACGTACCACTTGGCAGAAAGGCAGCAGATTCTAATTGCTAATTACAACACTCCATGCACAAAACTGAGTCTGCAAAAACAATCTTAATAATTCCTGAGCTCGTTGTATTTGGAAAAATTACAATAAATGTGTTTAGAAAGGCAAAGATATATATTTCAACAGGAAGGCTTTACATGCAATCTTTAAATAACACCAACAGTTATTTTAAAAAAGTCTTTATTATGAGTACATCAAATGGTTGCTAGAGCTCTTTGGCCTTTGTGTTATAAGGATAATTCATCACCAAAACCAAAGTATATTTTTTACCCAGGTTCTCTCTTGGACCTGAGTGTCACATCACTAAAAAATACATCTTGTCTTTATACACTGCCACCCCATGTTCTCCACACAAACCCACCATCTGCAGAAGTCTTTTAAAAAATCAAAATTTGTTTCTCTATAGAATCTCCATGGGCATCGGATTTCTCTTAGACACAGACCACTCGATTGGCAGCACAAACATTTGCCCTAAGTGCAGCACTACAACAGTTCTTCATATATCATAAAAGCATAAAATATTCCAAGTCCATGAAGGTTTTCTTTTAGTTCCTTAAGCTTTAATGTCATTGACTTTCTAGGCAATTGCTTTTTAGGTCTCTTGGTGATTGCATTGCAGAACTGCCATGATTTGCAGTTCTTAGGCCTTTGGAGACATAAATTTCACTTTTTGCCCCTCTACAGTCTTCAGAGAAACCTTTTGTCTCTGACTGACTCGCTTTTATTTTAAGCACGTTCCACGATTCCAAAACCAGTCTGAGAGGATTCAGCCATACTCAGGTTATAACAATCACTGAAAATTAAATCTTCTGAAGAAAAAACACTTGTAGGAATGGGTTGCTACTAAAAATAAATCAAACCAAACATTTCTTAGTCTGTTTTTTCCAACAGGAGCAAGAAAAATCTTTCCTTACCCCCTTCCACTGCTTGTAGTTCAATATAGGTAGTCTGTATATCCAACAAATCAAATAGAGTGTTAAAAAAGTACTATTGTCATTGTATCTGATCCCTTAGTTACCTGGAGAAAATCCACCATGGTGCTGTTTGGATTGTGTCTAACAGACAAAATATAGAGTAAGTGTTAAAAGCTGTAGCCTTGCTTTTCTGCTCTAATTTTTAATTGGTTTATAACGATGACATGATAGAACGTACAATGTAAAACCTCTGACTAAGCACAGCAACATGCTGTAACCAAAGGAAATCTATTTAACACCAAGTTTTATGAAGAAAAAACAAACCCAGATATTATTTTAAACTAAAACCCTCCAGTGCTCACAATTTCGCTACAAATGCCTCTCATTCTTAATACAAAGATGTGCACAAATGTTTGCTTTTGGACTGTTTCTAGCAACTCAACTACAAACTCTCAGAAGATATTTGAAGTTTCCATTAAGCTGTATCATTACAACCTCAGGTATGCAGTGCTACTGAAATAGATCAAAGTCTGACTTCCTTCACAGTTGTTTAGCCTTACTGATGGGAGGGCTATTAATTCCCAATAACACAATCACACGCTTAATTATTTGATAGTATGTCACGTATAAGTTGTACTAAACAAGTTGCAAGGTCAACTTTCGCACTGAGATTTCCTAAATTTCAGTTCTTGAACTTGAAACCCTAGAAGTTTACCAAAAGCTTGCATAATGCACTGGCATATATCAGTCACCCAAATTTAAGAACATATAAGCATTAAAAATAGGTAACTTTATATACCAGCAAAATTCCTTTCCACTAGATGCCCTCCTGTTCCTCTTATCCTATTGAACAATATCTTCAGCCCCTTTCCTCATCTTGCATCCTGCCTCCCTAGAGACATCGCATCACCTTTCCTGCAAACCCAAGCAGCAGGCACTGGGCAGCATGGGAGAAAAACAAGCCTCTACACTCCTAGCTGGTGCACCTGGTGCCAAAGCTGCCTGCAGAGACTGGGACTGTTTTCCTCTGGCTGCTTCCCCTCAGACCACAGAGCTCCAGGGAGGACCATGCTCAACTCGTTCCATGGAGATCGTGAACACTGATTAGCCCAAAGCATTTGAGAGGAAAGGCTGCTGCCACAGTTCAGCCAAAAATTCCGGACAGAAATATAACACTGAAATGCTGAATGCATCCCTGACAGGCATGAGCTGTGACTTTTTATGTCACTAATCTGAATAGATTTTCATAAGGTCAAGAGGAGGCGTAGCTCTAAAACCAAATTCATACTGCCCAGATTCAAATCTTTTCATTAAAGCATTGTGGCCTTAAGCCATCCCTCGAGACTGATACTAAGAATTTTTTTTTAAGAAGCAAAAATCCCTATTATTTTCCCATGTCTCATTCTTTAGCAATTGGTCTATTTGCTGAAGATGAAGAAAACAAAAAGGAGGGAGAGAACCTGGCAAAAGAGAAATGGAGGCCAAACCATTTAAATCTATCAAAGTTGTAAAGAGATTGAAACAAGAATCTTTAAATGGGAAATGTTATGCAATCTTTATTATTTGCCATCTGCCTTGTAAAATTCAAATTAAGCATGAGAAGGATAAAGTTCTCACTTGGGGTTATTTTATTATGCAAAATATCTTGATTTTACAACATCACTGAAATGCTTCATGGAATTACAGCTCTTTAATACAATAAAGTGGCCTCCTCTTTATGGTGGATTGAGAAAACAAAGAATTTAGACCTCTAAGCCACACACTTCATGGCAGCAGCCTAGCCTTGACAGACCTATTAACAAAGATGAAGGATTCCAATGGCTCTGATAGCAAAGCTAAATATTTAATTTCATGAAAAGTCCTTAAATTTGACCCCAGAAACAATAAGGACTTGTTAACAGTATTTTATACAACATTTTATAACATCAATAACGTATTTTATATATTTTGTGTTCCTGCCTTTAAAGAGTTTTACAAGAATTGCTAGACTAAACTACAGTGTACCAAGTATGCCACTAGAGTTGTTTTGTTTTAGACCATGTTCTTGGTTCTGACTCTTCTGTTTGGTCAACCAAAAGAGAAAAAATGGAGTGTCTCATTGGGGTGTTTATTGTAAGTGACTTACGTCAGTGCAGTACTTCAAAGTCAGCCTATTGCTCTATAATGCACCTCAAATATTCCACTTCAGCACAAAAAACGAAGCCTCACAAAAATTCATGCATTACATAGAGTGAAAAAAGGGAAAATGGATGAGGACCACAATGCCGCAATCATAGTATTTGATTCTATGCAGAAATGCACTGTTCACCATATTAGAGCTATATTTCTGAAAGCCCAGGCAGCCTGTGCTGGACGCCTGATAGTCAGTGGTAGCAGGTCCAAAAACTTCAGACAGGCTGACCCCACCTCCCTCCCTTGCCTTGAACAGGTGAAATGGGGATGGAAAAGTGCTCGAGACTGCTTCATCTTCAGGCAAGTCACTCAAGCACTGTTTTCCAGCCCTTCCTTTTCTCACAGAGACAGTGGTGGGGAGGCTGGCTGCCAGAGCCATTAAGTTTTCTTGTGTGCAACCACTGGCTCCATACCAACAATGCAATGGTTCCCACAAACTGCCTGCAGGATCCCCACGCTCCCCTTCCTGGCTAGACTAAAGTATAACTATGAAATTTTGCTTTTATGGGAGACACACACCAGATTTTGTTGCATAAAACTTGGGACCACATAGATCAATTACTGCTGGAATCAGGCTAGTACTAAGTGCTTCCTGGGCTCTCTGTATTGCACTGTGGAAATTATTTTTGGGATGCAAATGGACTTATCTAAAAGGTTATTCTTTAAGCCTTGCCCATGTGGATTGCCATTCCACAGCGAGGCAAACCTTATCAAACCTGCTTCAATCTTTCATAAAAGTATTTTTGTGGGCTGTGAGTAGTTCACCATCAGCGAGGTTCCAGGCTACAAGATTATTAAAGCTCTATGGAATGTGACTAAAATAACATAATTCATATCCACCTTACTGGTTTATCTTCATTCAGCACAATGAATATTTCAAAGTAAATCACTTTGAAGCATGATGCTGCTGTGTAAGAGATCACCTTGCTTCACAGCCCCTTGATCAGCACAGCCAAGTAGAACATTGCTGACCAGGCTCTGAACAATTAGGATTCATATCACAACCATAACAATAGAGGACACAATAACAAGATCCACTCTGAATCTGTTCAAAACACTTTAAAACATTACTTCCAACAACTGGAGTGCCAACTAACTTATTTTCATTAATGCTTACCTATTGCTGTGCCAGCTTTGCAATTAAAACAAACAAAACCAAAATAACTTGTCAGCACTTTTTACTTCCAACAAGCACTTCTACTTTTAATGGAAGATCAATGCCAAAAGCTGATGCAACTAGAGACAAACACTTTGCAAAACTATGGTTTGCCAGACAGCACTTTAAAGGTGCCCTCAACCTTTTCATCACCTACCAGCTCTTCTCTGTGAGCAGCAGGTCCAGCAGAGCATGACTGCTAGTCAGTTCACTGATCACCTGCATCAAGAATTGTTTTGGAATGTGTTAAACTTAACTCCTTATTTCTAGCACCCAGTTGCATTTCCCTTCCAGAACAGTTTTGTGAGTACTACAGCCTGAGGCTCTCTCCAACTACCTAAAGGCAGCAGCACCAACATTTCTACTGGTTTGTCACCTGCCCCAGGCCAAGCTCCAATCATTCAAACCATTCCTTTATAGAGAGCACAATCCCCCCTCTTTACACCCTGAGACTAGCTCAGTTGGTGAGAACATGGTGCTAAAAACACCAAGGTCATGGGTTTCATCCTTGTATGGGCCACTCACTTAAAAGTTGGCCTTGATGATCCTTGTGGGTCCTTTCCAACTCAAAATATTCTGTGATCCATGATCTGTCCTTTCTCTTTTTTTTTCTCTTTTCACCCAGTAAAGGGCCTGAAATAGCTCTTGTGGCTCTTCAGCTGACAAGTCCCATGCTATCCATGGCCTGACAACAAGCCTGGGGGTAGATTCTCTCACAGCTGAGTGTTTACTCTGCTGTTCATAGTCTGCTTTGCAGCACAGATGACAACAGATAAGTGGGAAAAATGGTATCATCCCTTTTAAATAGCTTTGTTTGGGAGTATGTTGGAAGGGGATCAAGAGCAGTTTTATTCTAAGGCCCAGAAAGCAGAAAAATAGAATCTGAAAAAAATGAAGCAACAAATATACAAGATCTTCTATCTAACACCATAAAGCTGAATATGATTTTTTTATGTTAAAAAGAGACGTAATCTTCAGAGAGGCCTTAGGAACAGAGTGACTGGGAACTGATTGCAGGCTTCATAATAGAACAAATTATTATTCTTAGTGTTCTTACACAATACAGACTATTTCAGATGGGAATTAGCCTGCTTGTAAAGCATCCAGAGCATTCTAACCACCACAGCTCTTCAACACACTGATTTTTTTTAACTGTTTATCAAGAGAACCACTATTCTTTGCCGATTTTGAACATTCACACAGCTTTAAAAATCTGTCAGGTATTTTCATAGATCATTCTTGGCATTTCTACACTACAGCACCTGAACAACAGCACCTGATTCAAGGCAGCACTACATCAGGGCCACTATGCAAAGCCAGAGAGAAATGGAACCCTCTATTTTTAGAGTTCCAAAATTCACTAACAAAAACTAATGCCAAACCTACACATTTTTCAAACTACACAAATGAACAGTAATTAGTGTCACAGTGAACTGATACTCATAACTGTAAAATTAGCAGTAGGTAGGCCTAGCTGTCATTTCCTCCTACTCTTCTGCAAATTAGGGGCAGTCTAAATTTAGCTATACAAGTTAAACCTCCTGCTATTGCTACATCTAGACTGGGAAGCAACTATTAATATGTATATACTTATATATATTTAAGGTAATTTGAGATTGTAGCAAGAAAACAGATTAATTTGCACCCCATATAGAGGTTTATTTTGTCTACGTTTGACTTGACTTTGATGACACTAACAGTCTCACAAACCAATGAGTGTTGATCCTGAGTTGGGAGTTCAAAAATCTTTTTCCTGAATTCTGATGGTAAATAATGTGAAGCAATAATACAAATTAAGGAGTTCCAGCTTTTATTAATTTCTGGTAAGCCAAGAAAAGACTGTTTTTATTTTGGTAGAAGACTAGAGCTATGGAATTAGACTGTGCTAAACATGTAATTAGTTTTCACTTGCAGAACGTATATAACTTCATTCTTCCCCTCATAGTTGTGCTCAGTGTATACTGGAATAAAGTAGTATGGTTTTAAAACCAAAACAATTATCATTCTACCTCAAAAGAATAGAAGTTATACTGAAGAGGACAGAACACTTGTCAACTCCCTATTTGGAAGAAATTCTGTAACATGCCGAGTTACATGCAGAGGTGAATATGATTATTTGGGAAGCTCATTCTGATAATATTGAAAAAAAAATTTTAAAAAATAGGGTTGGAAATTATCTTCCCTTTGGAAGAATTAATTTTATATTTAGATGACATGAATTTGTCTGTGATGCTCTCAGATCCCCTCTAGAACAATAATCTTCTGCGGACATTCCAAGGAAATCTCTTAAAGACATGCTAGTGAGTCATCTGGTCAGGAGCTAAAGAACACTGACTGGCTTTGGAAACTGCTCTTCCTCAACATCTAATCTGGGATTAGATATTGTAATGATTAAGAGACTGTAAGCAACCTGGGAGAAGGACACTGTACTCCAAGTAGTTCATGCATCAGGTGATGCTACTGTGAGTCAGGCTGTACATCTTCAGTAGGAAGCTAAATAACATATTTGCATATGTTAAAAAACTTCTTTGCAAAGTAGCAGTACTCAAAGCTGCCACCCTATAAGCACCTCCTCCTATGCAGAAGACCTGCAACCCTTCCTTAAGACAAGGAATTAAATTAAATTTACACATAAATTTAAGCCCATTCAGGCTCTTCATCAGAGATCTGATCTGACAAACCAATCCCTAATTGCTACAGAACAGGCTTTTACTCTAGGTTGGTATGACAAAATGGGAAAGTAAGGCAAGTTACATGGACAGACAGAACAGAAAACAACTAGATTCCTCTGAGATAAGTACAAATCATAAGGGACCATACCAGGTGAGTGGAAAAAAAATGTCTCTGCAGTTCCAATACTATCATACAGAAAGTCTTAAATATGTCCCAGATTCACCAGTGTCTAATTGCTACTATAGGACAAGTAACCACTTCCCTCCAGGAAGGCTCTCAGAACAAGTCTTATGAGAGCTTAGTTTGCTAAGCACATGAAACACTGGACAGATAATAAAAGATACTGCTACACGTATGTTCTTCATATTTATTTATAAAACTACTTTCAGAGGTATAGTATTGTTTTTAACAGGTACTTTGCACGCCTGATGAGGTCTGAAGCTTACCATGTCCCATGGATCACTAGCTATTAACAATTCCTACCACAAAACATTCTGAATACAAAGAAGTGCTCAAGATGTTCCTTCTCTACCTCACAAAGCTCTTAATCCTTCCAGTGCAGATATGACAGCCCTTTCCCCTACAGTTGAGCAGCCTAAGGCTCTTCCTGTTTAAGAGGTGGCCACCCAGCCAACTGCACATAATTAATTCTCCACCACCAAAGGCAGCACACCACCTAAACTCACTGTTAACAAACCCCAGGGCCCACCTTGTTGTGCTCCACGCTGCCCCCAAAAGCAAATTGTGGAAAATATTTTGCATTTCTATTCCTCTTCTTCCTTTTGTCTAAACCATGCAAGTGACCTGAAATAATAAGCATGGGCTGATTAATTACTGCATGTACTCCCTTCTGCAGAGCTGAAAGGTCAGTTGGGGTAAAAGCAAAGGGTGACATGACGAATAACACTAAACACTCCTGTTTCTAAGCAGCCACCTTGTTCAATGAACCACACACAAACCAAGAAAGGGTTCTTTTCAATACATGCATTCAGGCTGAAACAGACCAGCTGAGAAATGGTTACTGAACTCCTGGCTCTGAGGATGGAGAAAAAGCCTCATGTGGGCCTCCCTCCCAAGGCTAAGCACTTAATGGCGTATTAAACATGTAGACATCTTAGTGCAGATTTCTAAGGATTTCTCTATATTTACATAACAGTTGGCAGCTTGCTCCTCTGTGGTTGGGGTTTTTTGTTTGTTTGGGTTGATTTTTTTCTTCATAAAACCATCTGCAACAGTGTACTTGTTTTTACAGCTTTGTGTAGAAGAGGTGTTCACAACTGCATTTTCTCTTACTAAGTGCCACAGACATCATTAGTACTCTTCTGGGTATGAGGACACAGATGTACCAAATAGCAGCAACCATCCCAAAGTGCTTTAATCCAAGACTGCATTTTAGAGCTGATTTTAACACTTTCTCTGGCATGACTTTGTTACATTATTACTGTATTTGAGCGCTGAAATGCATATACAGTGTATGATTTTCAGAAGCCCTTCATGTTATACTGATTGAGGATTGAAGAGGAAATCCAGAGAGATCAGAGCAACACTGGGTTAAGTCACAAAACATTTAAACATTTTAACAAACAAGAAATATTTCATTCTCCTACTCAAAAGTGGTCCTCCTACTTTAACCACGAGGTAGACAAAAATTACTGTGAAGAAGTTTCAGCAATCTCTAACAGTCCTCAAAGCCACAAAAGTTAACAGAATCCATTCCTAATTTTGCCATCAATAATATCAGTCTTTCCACAGAGAAGAAGTAACTAGAGAGCAAGCAGGTGTTTTGAATCTAGCGAGATGATTATACAAATTAGTTTTTCCAGGTATATAATTATCAAAATTCTTAAATCACTTACTTCAGAGACTGTAACAAGAGAAGGCATGCAGACATGCTGAGCCATGTAGATTAAGCAATGAAAATGTTAATTAAGAAAGCTATAGAAGGGAAAGGAAATAATACAGTTCCTCTGCATTAGCATGTGGAGCCCTAGGCTCAGTTGCCACACGGTGAGGGAGACTTCTCTAAAGCAAAACCAAGTAGAAAGCAGAGCTCAGGCTTCAGATGGGGGAAAGAGAGGGTCAAATTTCTCAGTGTTGTCTCCTGTCCTCACTCTTTGCACATCCTTCTGTCCCCTGGGCATCCTTGCACATGTCCAGGGGACAGATGTAGCAGACTAACAAGAAAAGGGGCAGATGTTGAGGCTAATACACACTCTACGCTACACCAACACCCAAGGGGCTCTGTGGCCAGTGTGTCAGCCAGCTTCAAGGCTGAAGCAGTGAGGAAAGACCCTTATAAATCTCATCTCTATTTTACAGGTGCTTCTGTTATTGCACATACACCAGGACTAGACAGAATACGTAAAGTGTTTTCTTCCAGGACAGATGAACAAGCTTCATAAATGATGGGCATATCACCCACTCGTGGCTGACAAGCTAGCACACAGAAGGCACTACATCATGCATAAGTTTGCAGGCCCCTGGGAGCCTGGGGACACAGCTTCATTAAGCAAAAAGAGCTGACTAACACTGACTGCAAGGCTTGGGGGAGCAGGTCTCACTGGGCCACTGTGAAAACTACAGAAAGTACAAGAAGGGCCTAAGGACTCATTGACTGCTTCCAGCTCACAGCCTCCTTTTACAGGTCACATTTAGGTCTGCTGTAGTCCTATGGAATATCACCTTTGCTTCCATGTATGCATTCAGGCTATTAAAGGGTGCATCTTTAAGAGCTACCTTTGCATTTCATACAGTGGAGGGAAGGACCTGGTTATGATTTAATTAAACAAAGTCACTGGAGTGCCTGCTCCAAAGCTGTCCCCCTAAGACTACCATACTCCTCTGCCATTGTAAAAGTATAGATCAAAGCAACAGAGATGCATTTATCATGGCACAAAACAATGGCATGCTTTAGCACAAATACACCATACTTTCCTCAGCTAAAAGCACACAAATAATTTGTGACTGCAACAGTAGCATGTTATTTCACAATAACCTAGATTCTGAACTACTCATCTGGCAGACCCAGCAGCAGTACTTCTTGTTCAGGACATTCCTAATGGATGTAACACATTCAAAACACCTACTCCCTGTCCCAATATCCCTCTTTATACACTGCTTACTCTGCAGTTTGATGCAAGTCTAGCTAAAGCAGCGTTAAGAAATTGAGAATAAGGGCATGTCAAGATGAAAAGCTCTCTCAGTAAAGTGAGTAGAGTAGGGAAAAAGAAAATCTGACTGTGCCCCATCACCAGCTTTTTAATGATTAAATCTAGCACGTGCCAACAGGCCTAACAGCAACCTGTTACTGAAATCCAGAGAAACTCAGCTTCTTGAGTTACTGCATCTACAAGATGAGCTCTCACCTCCTACATGCCTTCTTAAGCATCACCCAGAGTTATCCTAAATTCCACCAGGAAGCAGAAACACTCCCAGAATACCAAGACATTTTCAAATGTCTATTGGTCTTGCCAAGATGCCAAAGTTGCTCTTTTCCAAGCACTATTTGCCTGTATTAGAGCAATAAACTAAGAACATTAAAGCAGGCTTTGCAGTAAGAGCCTTAGAAAAAACAGATACTGTGAGCTACCAACTTCAAGGACTTATTCAGCTTTCAGTAAAGAATCTCTGTGACTTTTCTTGAAATATCTTCTATATTCTAGTATACATTTTCCCCTTCAGCTTGCTAGGAATGACCTACACTGAAAACTAGGGGAGCATAAGGAAGTTCTGAATATATCTCAAGACATCACATTCAAATTATATGTCCAAAACCCAGGCTTCACTTTCCTACAGTTCAGGTCCTTTATTACTTGCTATCAAGCTGCTTAATATTTCTCTATCTGTTTACACTCACATACTTGCAGCCCATTGAGTGCTGCAGTTGATAACAAAACTGATTGAGAAGGCAGGTGCAAATGCTTGAGCACTTGTGGGGAACTGAGGGCAGAGCCCAGCCAGGGCACGTGTGCATCCTCAGAGTTGTGGGTACTGCCCAGGTGAGGCTATAACTTGGGCTGCACTCTTCCTGTCCCTGCTGAACACAATATATTGTCTTGTGTGCACTTGATAAATAGATAGTAGAACAGTCAGAACAAGGTGCTGTGTTTCTTGGGTTTAAACACATTTTACTGCAATTCAGATCTTAATTCGAGGAAAGGCTGCATCTTCTCTGTCCATTGGCTCAAATTAATCTCTGGTTAACTGTTGGAATGCACCAGGATAAAAATTTTAACCACTAAGTGACTTAACTGTAAAAACTTAAATGTATGTCAACAGTTTACTCTTCCATTCATTTGCGTCCTTGTACAATGAAAGGAGTGCAGGAAACAAGCACACTGAAATACTATGTTCTCCTTTCATTAATCACCAGCTATATTAAATTATTTCCAGTTATTTGGACAGGAACACCAATGTTTTGTTATCATCTTTAGAAATGCTACTGTAGTTCTGTAGACAAAAAAAAAAAAAGGCAGCTGACCCGTTAAAAAAAGAGAATACATGCATGTTTTAGTTTTAGATAAGACTAATACCAACATCCTCCTCTTCACATCTCAGTCCTCTCCCCCAAAGTGTTCCTGGGTTATCCTGATATAGAGTTAAACCAAAAAAATTCAGTTGAAATCCCGTCTTTTGTTAGGCATCTCAAGTATTTATAGGATTTGAAGTTAAAGTTTTTAGCTTCCTATTTCTAATTTCGCACAGAATAAGAGGTTGTGTGGTTGACACCAACCTCCACATTCCAATATAGTCTGGAAAAAACAACACAAACTAAAAGAAATAAATCTAACAGCCAACTCTACAACCAAAGGAACTCCACAGTTCCCCACAGCCTTTTTTTTTAAACAGTGTTGAAATCAGTTTTCACCTCCAAATTCAGTGATTCATCCCTGTGTCATGACGTTGGTTTCAGTACCAGGTAAAAACCCAAATCCTAGCATGTGATTTTAACTCACTGTAGCCATCTGTTTCAAGAGGATTATATAGATTTTTTTAAAGTGCTAGGCACATCAAAAATAGCAGAGGGCCATTTCAAATGCTTTTTCAGCTACCTTGTATTAAAAAAATCACTTAAGCTTGAAAGTCAAAACTATACAACCTTGTAAATTTGCTGTGTCTATTGATGTCCTCTGACATCATAGAAAACCCAAAATTAACATTATAAAAGTAGCAGTACAAGCAACTGCTATTTATTAGCATCTCCATTTTTATTATTCATGACTAAAGGAAGCATGTGTAGTCCCTGTCTAAGTCTCAGCTATCCTCAGGCTTTCATTTAATAGCATAATTATAATTTCAAATATGGCAGATCTTCAAACACTGCTTCATTTTGATTTTGACAACTTAGTGTTAAAGTTTTCAAACTCAGGAAGAGAACACTTCCAAAGAACATTTGTTACAAAACATGAAAGTCTCATTCTGTTCATGCATTGACTGTACACTTTCAGAGAACAAACAGCATATGCATTTCAGGCAGGTGGATAAATGTCTTTTTCAAAGATGTTTTGTGGCTGGGCAATATGTATATTTTAAATCTTTTACTGCCTAGGAAAAAAAAAACCCACAGAAATTTTGTTTGCTTTGATTCAGATAGCTGGAACTTATCTGCTTTCTGTCTGAGCTGTGACTTGTTCTGCATACGTGACAAAAAAATTGCTTCTCTCCTATCGCCCTCAGCAGAAGAAGCAAACATTCCATATATATTCTGAGCTATGGATTTTGTTTTCTTTTTAGTCCAAGAAGCCTGTGCAGTCTTCTATGCAGGTGAAAAAATAGATCAAATGAAAGAAGCATTATCATTTCTATTTGATCAAATAGGTTGTTCAGTTATTGTAGATGTATGATGGGCCTCTCATCCTAGCAATATACCTCTCCCTAACCACAAGCAGGAAGAACATAAGGGAAGCTATATTTCAATACATGAGCCTAGTTTTGAAAAGTCATGACAAACCTTTTATTTCATAGGAATGACACTTTTAGTTGTCCCTATTCAATGCCAACTTTCTGTTAATATGGATCTGCTTTCCAACCAGGCCAAGAGGGGCAGGAAGTCAAGCACTAAGGAGGTGCATACAGAAATGTGCCTGTGAATGTGCAAGCTACTCCATGCTCCCTACTTCTCCCACTCGCATCATTTTACACTGCCTTGGCCTCTGCCTTTCTTTCCCATACAAATGGTGGTCACTGGACACAGGTTTTAAGAACTGTAGCAGCTCTGACTTTGTAGCACTGCACAGGCAAGAGACACAGCAAGAGGCATCAAACCCCCTCACCTTCTGCTATTTTCTTATTATAACTAGTGAAGAGTTCCATACCAGCTCTTCATTCTTCTTTTCTACTAAGCTTCAAAATGCAGGAATTTCTTGTTTAATTTAATAATTCTGTTATTATACTGATTTTTAAAAATAGCCAAGTAAAAAAATTGTATCAACCTAAGTTATAATGACCTAAAGGTTTCCCTTGTTTTCGATGAATTCATTTAATCAAGGCCTTATAACAAAATGCTGTTCACATCCTCCAATAATGGTTTTCTTATTATATTATACTTCCATTTCTAACTTCCAGCATTATCTGATAGCTGCAGAATTCCACTGCTTTGGTAACCAATATTGAGATTTCAGATTAATTCAATTTCCAAAGATTTTGGCAATGATACAACAGATTACAGCAACAACTTTTCACATTTGAAGTTCCCAATTACATTTGAAATTAAAGTGACGTGGGTGGTCTCAGCTTAGTTCTACTGCTTTTTTTCCTCACAATTACTCCATAGCTCAGCATCCCCATTTTTCCCTTCCTTGAACTCTCCACTCCCCAGAGAAAAAGCCTGCAATCTAAGATCAGAAATTTTAAAAAGGCAGAAATTCTTATAACTCTCAAGGAAAATAGTTAAGCATGCATGAACAGTAATAAGATATCAAATAGTGCTAGCAACCTTTTATTTCCACAAGCAGTAAGTTTCACTTGCCCCACTTAACTAATGAATTCAAAACCCCCAAATTATTCATTGTCATAACTTCACAACCTTACTTGGAGATAAAAAATCCTCATACTCAATTCACTTTCAGAATAAACCCAATATGACAGCCATGATTTAAGCAAATGAAATTTGCAGGCATCAAATCAGGCCGTATTTCCTAGGACCTCTCATTGTTCAGTGAGCCCAAGTACATCCTGTGCCCTCTGGAATGGGACCATGATGGGCAAGGGCTACTTGAGCACTGCTGTGTGCTAAGGCAGGCACCACAACATTAGGCAACATCAGGAGGTGCTGACTCCTCTGTTTACAGCATCTGTGGTGACTTCCATCCCTCCAGGTTAGCTCTAGAGCCTAACAGCCAGACATCAATAGTTGGGAGGAAAAAAAAAAATGTGCAGCTGGCACCTGGGATAGAGAGGATGAAGAAAAGGACCAACTCTGTACAGGGACTGTGAGCTGTCAGTCCAGGAGGGGAAATAAGGGTCAGATGAAGGTGTTATGCATAGAAAGCATGATAGCATCAAGCTATTCAATATCAGGCTACTTTCAGGTATGTTAAGTAGCACTTAGAGTGAAGGAAATAAAGAGCAATTAAGTGATTACTTCAGAGACAGTTCATAGCAAACAAAAAGGACACTCGTATGACCTAACCCAAAGTTTACAGAGTAAACACAGCAGGCAATTACCAAAAAGTCAGACATGCTAAATGACAAAATGATACAACAAAAAAAGTAACTTCATCAAAAAATGGTTTATTGTTTGGTTTTGGTGTTTTTAAAAATATTTTTGCTGTGTTCATTCACCAGAAAATAACCTAAATGTAGGTAGGAGGGAAAACACAAAATAATACTCTTGTTTTCATGCTATGACTGTACAAAGTTGAATAACTAAAGAGATTAAAAGTTACAAAAAGCATGATTAATTCACCCTTTGTGGAATAACTGGCAGTGCTTCCATACCACAGAACATCTTTTGCCAGTTGTCTGGCCTAGAATGGATGAAGGAAAGGAAATGTCCTGATACCAAAGTTTTTAATACTTTTGGAATTGAGATGTTGCACTGCAGCTGTTTTAGCAACTGCAGGCCCTAGCTCATGTAAAAGACTTCATTACAGATAAATAGGCCCCTTCCTGTTTCATAGATTTGAAGTTAAAACTAATTAGACTGAATGATGTTGTGAACAAGTAGCTAATTGCACTATATATCAAGAGTACGGCTACTTACAACCAAGAAGTCAACTTTAATAAGTAATCTGGTATTTAAGAAAACAATTAGTAATTAATTACTTAGATATTAATAGCTGATACTGCAGAAAGGGAAAACCTTCCCTATCATAATCTGTTGAAAGAAAGAAAATCAGAATGTCAATGCATTAGCAGATTGCTCTTCTGCAACCCCTTGCATCATGTTAGACTCCTTACAGTTAATTATAAAATGAAAGTATAGAGGAAAACTACTACATGGATCCCACAACTAGAGATAACGTTTTCCATCTACAAATTTTAATTGGAAAGCCATTTAAAAGGTCTTTTTCTGGAAAAATGAAGAGCAAGGTGCTTACCTATTTCATCCATTATATTCAGTACTGAACACTCATTTGCACTGCAGAGGTCTACTGTGCATCCATGGCATGATCCATATCACCCTGTATGCATGGCTTCAATCTCCCAGCCCACATTTAAAAAATTCAGGCCAGCAGTTTTGCAGACCTGAAGTCGAAAGGGGGTGGTGTCACAGAAGAAAAAGGCGCAGTTTCAGGAAGTGTGGAGAACTCGTGCCATCAGGACATCCTTTCCAGGCCAAAACTGACTCGCTCTCACCATTCCTGGCCCAACATCTGATCAAAATGGAGTTTGTCACATCCACAGCATCATGAGATTATATGCAAGGACAGGGAGGGGGGCGAAGTCTGCGCAGCACTTCCCCGTGCTCTGCGTCAGTAGATTTGGGCTTAGCCTCTGTTAAGCAGCTCAAGCCACCGGTTATTGGTGCTGGCAGCTGTCTACCACACTGCTCCACTTCCTATTTCAAAACACACTGCCTGGGAAGGAGGCCTTGGTCAGCCAGCTCCAACCAGTTCCCAAATAAAATGGAGAAGCCAAACAGTGGAGCCTCCATGTTTGCCTTGAACAGCTCTTCAATTGTTTAAAACACACCCTCACCTCCCTTTTCAAACAGCTTAATGCAAAGATCAGTTACAGCAATACTAAAAAAAACACAACAAGCATCTCAAGATCAAAAACTGAATTGCGATGAGGCCTTGATTTTAATGAATTTTTGCATGTGTACATAAGCAGATTGTTTACTCAGGCATTTCCAAGATCTTAGTATTAAATGTATTATCTGGCATTTTAACATTTCTTGAACATCAGGTAATTCTTGATGTGTTTCTATTGGCTTGATAACAAATGAACCTTTTCAACAATCCTAATGCAGTCATTAATGTCAACACTTTGCTCAACATGGCAAATAAGTTACTAGCAAATTAATACCAACTGCTATAGAACTTCTCTCATCCTCCAAAAAAAAAAAAAAAGCTAATAGCATAACTAGACTATTTAATCCAGATTTTAAGAAATACCTGTGCTCTAGGGCCACCTACTCTGCCATGTTTAACTCTACACTTAAAGACATAACACACATTTGTGTAATATGACCAAATATAATTCTCCCCTGCAATTCCCTCATTATACATTTTGTTTAAAACAATTAAAATCAGATTTGTCAGACCAACAAAATCATGGCATCATTATACCTCCCATTTCAGTACCAACAGCTAATAAACATGCTGGTTCTACACTAACCATTTGCTAAGCCATAATAATTACTGTACTCATGTGGCACAAGGGCTTGTCCCACCCATTCTGTGTGCTGGCTCATGCACAGGAGCTTAAAAAGGCACACAGCAGAATCCTGTCCTGCAATGTGAAAAGCAACCATGTGGCTGGGATATAACCAGGGAGCCTGGGATAGTGGGATTGAGCATGTGGTCCTGTCAGAACCTTCCCTCAGCTATGAAAATCCCAGGAGCACTAACCAGCACTTAGCCTCTCACTTTGGATCTACATCTTTAGATGAAAACATTCCTATTCTCTGCTCTTTTATCATCCATTTATTCAAATTACTGGTTCTAATGCAAACGTTGTCCTTCAGTCCTACAACTGAAAACGTCTGAACCCAAATTTTGCTAGGGGACTGGCTACCCTGTCATAGGAACTGTAACTAAAGCTCTAGAGCTGTTCCCATGAAACTGAGCCTGATGGTTTTATGGAATATTAGGGAAGTCGATTGCTAAACATTATGCATTTTAAGTTGCGAACTCAAAATAAAATGTAAATATTAATTACCTTCAATTAGGAATACTAAGGATTAATTATAATTAATTTTATTATCTCTGTTCAGATTATGAGCAGGTAACTTGCTCTGCAAGACGTCCCCTTGAGGTACAGCACATGAAGTATAGAAAAAACACAAAAAAACCCAAAACCCAGCTCACTCAGAGCATGTCCAAAAGTCACTGATAGTGACTGCAAACCAGAACTAAATACCTGGGAAGAGAACAGGTTAAACTAACAACATCCCTCCCAGCAATGGTTCTAAAAGGAGTGTTTGTGTTTTCTGATACATTCACACACAGTTCAGATCACATGGCCTGAGGAGGTAAAAGCTATTCTATCACTGGCATTGTAGGGTAAATTAACTTGCTAATTCACTTTCTAATGCACAGTTCACTGAGCATACAATTACATAAAAAAGGAGAATAAAAACTCATGCAGTCAAGCATATTAAATTTGTACGGGTTTCTACATTACACAGAGTGGGTTTTTAAAAAAATTCTGATAAATTAATATACATAAACAAAACCACATCATTCACCTTTAAATCAAGTCACATGCAAAGCAGTGAGCATATGCCATCCCTCTCTAGCACTGCCAGACAAAAGCTACATTGCCAAAAATAGCCACAGAGTGTGCTGGAGTAGCTGCAGAATGCCCTAGATACATGTAGGCCATAAAGATTGAGCAGCATTAATGCAAGGAAAACTTAGGCACTAAGGGTCATAAAAGGCCAGAGCTGAAAAGAGAGAGGAAGATGAATTTCCATCCTTAAAGATAATTTTTAATAGATGGTATTTTAGGTCTGTTTAAAAGGGAGAGTTTAAAGGGAGAAAGCTGTTTCCATGCAGAGCCAGAACACAGGTATATATACACAAAACATTACAGAAAAACCATGTATTAAAACATTTGGTGGAGGCTTTCTATGAAAAAGTCGGCTAATAGAAAAAACATGTGCCTTTTTTGTTTTAAAAGAATATATATAGAGTCGAGTTTACAAGAGCACTGGTAGATGTTTCTCCTAATCAGTTTCTGAATTGTTTTTAAAACAGGATTCCTTCCTACTCTTCTTCTGAAAAGAATAGCAAAATTTAGCAGGTTTTTTTCTAGATCATGTAAAATACTATAAGCTGAAAGAGCTAAACAAGCAAAGATCAGGGTGCAAAGTGTTTACGTCAGTTTCTATTGCACCGGGGCTGCTGGCAACAAGCAGGCCCCTGTCTGTCTGTTAGCAGGGTTCATTGAGAGAACTTTAAACGAGATTGGAAGGGGGACTGGGACATAGGCTCAACAGAGATTGGGTGTGGGAAGGGAGAACTATAGCAACCACACTAGCAGGAAAAGGAGGCTAAAGAGGGAATACCTCCAACCAGCACAAGCAGCCGAAGATGTAACCACAACACCGGATTATGAGGCATCCCTTTGCATCCCCATGGGGATATTGGCACAATCAAATAGTTCTGTAAGGTGCTTGTACACCAGGGCATGCAGGATGGGGGCAAAAACAGGAGGAACTGGAGATCTATGTGCAGTCACAGGGCTCTGACCTCACTGCAGTCATGGAGACGTGACCGGATAGCTCCCATGGGATGGGATTACTGGAATTTGCAGGGCCACACGCTGTTTAGGAGAAACGGACCAGGAAGACACAGTGGTGGAGTTGCCCTCTATACCAGACAACACTTAGCATGTATCAAGCTCTGTCTTGGGATTGATGGTGACCTGAGAGACAGGATAAAAGGACAGACCAGTAAGAGAAACACTGTTGTGGGTGTTTGCTGCAGGCCACCTGATCAGCAGAAGAAAGCAGATGAGCCCTTCTACCGGCTGCTCAAAGCAGCCTCAAAGTCACAGGCACTGGTTCTTGTGGGGGACTTTAACCGTCCTGACACCTGATAAAGAAGCAATGCAGCAAGGAAGAGATTAACAGTAGAGAAGGTTCCTGGAAAGCACTGGTGACAACTTCCTGTCACAGGTAGTAGAGGACCCCACAACGAATGATGTGCTGCTTGACTTCATGCTACCAAATGGGGAAAGCCTTATTGGAGATGTGAAAGGTTGGGAGCAGTCTTGGCTGCAGCAACCATGAGATTGTGGAGTTCATTATTAGGTGAGAAGGAAGCAGGGCAGCAAGTAAGATTACAACCATGCACATCAGGAGAGCTGACTTTAGGTTCTTCAGGGATTTCCTCTGAAGGATCCCACAGGAACAGGCCCTGACAGGAAGAAGGATCTGTAAGAGTTGAGATCACCTCTGCCAGGCTCAACAATGATGCATTCCAACGAGCAAGAAATCAGGTCAGCACAGCAAGAGACCTCCATGGATGAATAAAGAACAATCACTACTTTAGCACAAGCAAGTGTCAGAGACTCATCTTCACAAACTTCAGCCATTTCATTTCAACAGATTTTGGATGTACTGACAAGTGTGTCAATACTGAGAGTGACCAGAACTAATCCCTGCAGCAGAGAGAGCAGTGTTCTGTCTTTCTAATGCTATCCTCCAAGTTACCTCTGAGGAAGAAAGCTCAGTCTGAGTGAAGAGATCATTGCCTATATCAACTGAATGAGACAAAATGGATTTCCCCAGATTAGTAGAGGATTGCCTTACACAGGCAGGCTTCACCTTCACGAGGCAGACCAGCAGTAGAAAGACAAGAGGCATCTCCACACATGCCCTGCCCCACTTACTGACTTGACTCTCCAGGTGGGCCTTCTTAAATTGCCTGTGAACCACCTATTGCTCTTCCTTTGTGTCTATAAATGTCTCCATAATAAATTAGCCTATTAGTTATTTATCATACATGTATAGATTAGTCAATTTCTTTTTCCTATTCTTTACATGTTAAACCAAAACCTGGGTATTTTAACTACTTGCTTTCTAGTAGACAGGAAACAATCACAATTACGGGGCTGAAGAATTTTCTGGCAAGACATGCTTTCACTGTAGATTCAATGTCCTCACAAAATTATTTTAGCACATGAACAGAAAAAAGCTTCTGAAAATCTGAACAAGCAGTCACTTCCTTCCCCCGCCAGCAGTAATAACACAACCTAATTTTTATTTTTTTTTCTGCAGAAATCAATAATCACTGTGGCATAAGAATAAGCAGAAGTCAGGTCTCCTTCACTGTTCTGATGGCTTTGGTCCTGGCCCCCGGTGTGAGCTCTGTCCTTCGAACTGCACACAGAAGGGCAATGCCCCCATACTCAAGAGAAAGCTTGTATATAAACATCAAAAAGAGCAATTAAAACAGAAGCATTGGTACTGAGAGCAGATCTCAAGTTGAAAACACTCCCCAAACCCCAAAGAGCATTAGCTGGAAACAGCTGAGTGCATTGGCTTAAGACCAAGAACAACAATGTAAAGATCCCTTTTGAAAGTTCAGTCTCTTCCATGGCTGTCCTGAAAACAACCTGTGTGAGCCAAAGTATGGTCGGACAGGGAGGAAAGGTGGCTGGAAGCTGACAGATACTACAAGTGCTCTGCAATTCCCATTCCAGGAAGGGGAGAGAAACACATCTGTCTCTTTGAGTCCGCATGAGCCATTTACCAGGAACAAGACCGGTAGGTGATCCAGGTAATCTGAGACAATTCATTGGATGCTGAAAAAAGCCCTCTTTCTGCCCAACAGCATGACCCAAACACACAGAATATTTTTTATTCTTAACCCATAATTGCACATTTGATTACACAGGTTTAGCAAAAGAACTTTCTTGAACTATTTTGTATGAGCCTTAGGATGCCAATTTGATTTCAAGTTTTTTGAAGTGTAGTTTATGTCACTGTAGACATTTGGACTTCAGTTAGGCCTATACCCACAGAATCCTTTTTTTTTTTTTTAAATCAGCTATTTTGGTTAATAATATGATCATGAGGGAATTTATTTGAGGGTGAGATTTGCTTCCCTTGTACCAGTATCCTAGAAGAGAACTTTGAGAGTTATTCCACACATTTATGCACCTAAGCAATGATGTCTGATAAACTCTTCAGTAGAAGGCTGTCGGGAGAGTCATGGCTTCCACTGTTGAGCAAAAATAGGCAAGTTTCAGTCATGAGAAGTTAGCATTAAGCAGCACTGCATGTAAGCTTCCTTAATAAGAAAAGAGAAGTAGAATCCAGAATCTTGAAGCACCATAGTTTGCAGTTAAGTGGCATTAAAGAAAGAAAAATATTTCTGTTTATTACCATCATTTTGGAGCTCTGAGAAATGCAGGCTAAAGCAGCTAAAGTTAGTTTACTAGGATATTACTGGAAAGACATGGAAACTTCAACTAGCAGCTCCAGGATAGGCCATTTTCCTTAGGAAGTGCACCACACCTTTTTTCCAAATGCTTCAGTATAGGGTCAAAGTGCTATACATGTAATTGCTGTACAGTATCCATGGGATGCATGTACCCTTCAGAAACATTGTCCATTCACTTTTTTAATATGCACATCTGTATCCAAATGTGACTACACACCTACACCTACATCTTTTCTGTGAGAACTGCCAGAAATTGCACCTTGCCTGATACACTGGTGCACCTTTCCTCCCAGATATGTTCTTTTCTCCTAGCAGACAAAATTCTGTGGGAAGAACAGTCTCTTCTGCATTTAGTTAAGCTTGGCAATTCTTTGAAGAAACTGCTCTGGACTAAGCAATTTGGTCAACAGATTTAAAATACAGAGCCACACTATCAAACACAGCAATTACTGAGCAGTGAATAGAGCCTGAACAACCATGCAGCAGTTAAGTATTTGATTCAGTGGCAGAGTAGGCAGCCTCATTACTCCCCAAAGTGTTATTTGAGACAGTTCATAAACTGCAGCCAAATCCTTAAGACGGCAGCCTTGTTAGCCGATGTTGAAGTACTTGCAACAAAAAAAACCAAACCAAAACCCAAATAAAGAAAACACAAAACAAAAAAAACCCAAACAAACCAAAACTAAACAACAACCACCCAACCAAAACAACAAACTGAAAAAGCCTCCCAAGCCTCCAAATAGCCAATAACTTTTGGGACCAGTTCACTATTAAATAATGCAGACTTCAGAGACCATATATCAATGAAGTGAGTGGACCACTTCACTTGTTTTGTGATAGTCTCTCTGAGGCACAGGCTAATTGTATCAGTACAGTCACTTCTATCTTTTGTGTTTGAAAATGCTGACTTCATACATCCTGGATGACATCCACAATCCATCATTTTAACATCTCTCTCTTCCTGACTCATGATGCATCGTTTGCAATAAAATAAATGCAATGGAGTCCAATTCAGTGCCAGGTCTCCCCAGCATAAGCAGTGCAGCAAATTGATGGCATGGCTGCAAAACAATATAGACATTTACTGCTAATAGCATAAGAACAAACCCAAGGAATCTGGACTCAGTCCAGCATAGCTTCTTTCTAGTTCTTGTAAATGCAGCTTTGATCTCTGGGAAACTCTGAAGCACGAGTCAGATGAGCTACTGGCACACAAATAGACACTATTCCAAGTAAATAGACAGTGCAGGCTTCTGGGAAGACCAGGTAAGTAAACATTGCAATAAAACTACATGAAGTGTGAAAAAGCAAGATTTCAGGAACAAAAGAAACAATTAAAGCAGAATTAACTCTTCTTTATATTGCCTCTCTTCCCTCTGCCAGACACTTGACCTATCTTCCCATCAAATCCTATGGAGCCCTGTTCGCTAATGAGTAGCAGGCTGGGTATGTCAGGACTGAAGCCTTTTGTTTCTCCATACAAGTAATACCAGGCTGTGCTGGAGCAGCATTGCCTGCAGTCCTGCCAGAACGCCTCAGCCTTGACTGGGGAGAAGGATGATTCAGACAATTCATTTTATAAGTCCCTTGCTCCAAACTCCCTTTCTCCAAGTTGCCTAATAGCCTGCTAATTCCCCACTTGCCAGGAAAAAAAAAAAAAGTTTTAAAAAGTAACTACTCCACTACAAAATTATCAAACTTTTTGTAGTTCCACTATTTTGAGATATGACAAGACATGACAGCAGGATGTACAGACCCAACCATAATTCAGAAGATAAACAGATCTGGGGTTCAAAGGCTGATGAGAAACTTGCACAAATTTCTTCAAAGCAACTTGAGGAACTACAGCTATACTTGTCCTTGGGAGCTTTCTCATTCTTTGAAATGGATATTGTATGGTTTTTTTTTCAAGCAAGTATTAGACCACTAATTGTTTACTTGCAAAATGCAGTTCAGTTCAATAAAGCCAGAGAGATACAGACAGTGCACTAAGCGCTTTCAGTCCATTATCAAGAGAAGAGTGTGTTTCAAGAGTGGTCAGATTCCCTACCTTTTCAATTTACTTTGCTTCAGAAGAGTGACAACAGGGCCAAAGTTGACCCAGTCTTTTTAATGGTGTTGCACAAGTCTAAGCATGGATCTTCTTGCCAGTCATCTTTAAAATTCCCCACACATAGCACTTCTTAAGACAAACTGAGCTCTGTACTACTCATGAGTTACAACTACATAGGGCAGAATAACAGTTGCGCAAAAAATCTGCAGCTCTGAAAAGAGTAAACTGTTCAGTTGGAACTGTCCCATGCAACATTTTAAATACTTCCAGGTCAATAAGCCTTGTTTTTACCTCATACAGTTTTTATTTCAACTCCTATTCAGAGAATTTATTAAAAGACATTTGGAAAAGGTTTTAAAATCCATGGGAAAGAAGAACACATGACATCCATCTTTTCAGTGCTCATAAACAGAAGTACCTAAGTCCTTTACTAGGTGGACTTCAACAGATACCATGGGATATCTTTCCAGTCATGACAGCTGACTACAAAATTCAGTGTCCATCTATTTGCAGAATTAACTATAGCAGGTAATAGCCTAGCAGAGCTTTTCCCCCACTCTCTTAGAAGGAAAATACTTGACACAATAGAGCAAGAACAGGATCTAGAAGCAGTGTCTACAAGCTTTGTGTTCCATTTTGCCAAAGCTTGTGATGCAATCAATACTGCAACCTCTTCCCACACTCCATTAATAAACTGCCTATATCTGTATTTGTTTAAGGATTTTCACAAAAAAAAAGCTCTCAAGTGTTGAAGTGTTCCTACTTCATTTACCTGGGGGTAAAGGAATGCCTTAGATTATTTAAGAAAGAGCAATAGATAAATATTACTATTTCAAGTATTGGAAGTGTTGTCAATGATGCCTCACAAACACCTATGTCACAGTATGTGGGTGAGGGGTAGTACCCTACTTGCACAAGGGCAGATACAGGGACAAAGGCTTCTCTTCACATCAAAAGCACTAAGCAGTTAACCACAGCAGTCAGTAGCAACCCTTGCTTGGAAAGCTCTGACACTAAGACATCCTCCAAAAGGTACCCACAGACAGCAGAAGTACAAACGCCACTGATGAAAAAAAGTTTAGCCAATAAGCTTCACCAAAATCACAAGCCACACTATAGTATGTTAGAATGTCTTACCCAAGTGGGACAGGGAATGGAAATACTTAAAAATTTGTTATTTCCCAGGCTGACCAGGCAGCTCTGTATCTAAAAAGTTTACCAAAAGATATTCAAACTGTATAGAAAATTATAACAACTGTTGTAGGTATCTACATCTCAAGTCCATGAATAGGCAAGCCAGTGCAGTGGCAGCAGAGCCAGCAAACCAGCCTGGCAGGGAATTTCCATTTTCCATGTGCTTGGCCACCAGCACCTCAGCACACGGAGCTCTTGGCTGTACTGGCATGTGACAGGCAGAGCTCAGTGCACCATGACCATCATGCTATGCAGTGTCCCATTAAAACAGCCCCACTCTGCAGGCTGCACTGTGTGAGCAGCCCTGACCACACACAAGCCATGCCAGCCCGACCCAACCAGGTCACCGAGTACAGCATCAGGAAACAGCAGAAAAGGCACAACTGCCAATTAACATAAGCCTCAACGCTCCACTTACTCAGCAGCCAGTTGTATTCAACACAAATTAGCTTCTCTTTCAGTACAAAGTCCCAATTAATCTTAAAGGCATGCAGGACACCAACAGACTCCCAATTTCCCTCATTTTATTTTTCTCCCTTTAAAAAGCAAAGCATAAAACATAATCCAACTTTGCACTGCTTTGTAGTACAGCACAAAATAAAAGGTATTTGGAACGTGGCTTTAGCATTTATAATTGCACAGCAGTGTGTTATATAACAGAAAAGCCAGATCTCATTGGATTTTCCCATTTAAAGATCCAAGAGTGCAATAGGGAGCAGAGGTTGAAGCACATGCACACAGTGACTTCACATCCTTTAATACCTGCAAGTAGCAAAATCGTCTCAAAAATTTACAGGCAAAACATGTTAAAAAAGTATTTGTGATACATACCTCACAAACATACATATGTTATGCTCCATATTAAATCCTTCTGGAGGATACAATAAATGCTGTTTTTATTTAAAGAACGTTTAAGCAAAAGTCTGACAAAAATTAAGGGAGAAAACTCTGTGCAGAGAATGGAAAGTAGGTACACTGTTGCTCAGACACAGGTAATTAGAATCTCCTTGGCTGACTGTTTTTCCACAGAGTAATACTGAATAATCTCTACACAGCATGAAATATTTGAATCAGACGGGAAAGCTCTCATTATAATCACTATTGTCAGGATGCTCTGCAAAAACAAGTTCCCTCTCCCCAGAGAGGGAAACAGATACTGTTCCTGTAAATGCTACTAGACATCATTTTTTTCTGTAAGTCACAAGAATTTCCATTTGAAAAGGCAGTCTTTGCAGCACAGGTCTCAGAAGGACTGTTAATCAATAACTGGTTATTTTCCAATAACTAGTCTCAGAAGGCAGCAGCTTTAAAACTGAAAAACAAGCCTTCCTCAAGTGAAGAGCATGCCTCTGTTTTTATAAATACATTGTTATGCTATCTGGAGAAAAAATTTTCATGAGGACATGTAGTGACAGGGCAAGGGATAATTGGCTTCAAAGAGAAGGGGGGCAGGTTTAGATTAGATGTTAGAAAGGAATTCCCCACTGTGAGGGTGGTGAGGCACTGGAACAGTTTGCCCATGGAAGCTGCAGATGCCCCATCCCTGGAAGTGCTTAAGACCAGGTTGGTTGTCTAATGGAAGGTGTCCCTGCCCACAGCAGAGGAGTTAGAACTACATGATCTTTAAAATTCATTCCAACCCTAACCATTCTGTGATTTTCTTGACTTCTCTGATTCTTGCTCACTCCCAGCCTCCTAGCTCAGTGTACTTCCATACTACCTCAGTCCACCAAAGTGAGGTCAGGTTGGATATTCTATGCGGAGAATTTGCTGAGAATGAGGATGGCAAAAGTCTTTCAAAAGTAAGCAAATGCCTCCCCCTCTCCTCAGACACACATTACAACAGGTTTTATAACCACAGAGAAAAATTTAAAAATCTTACTCTTCTTAAAGGTATTGGATTCTGTTTACCTCAGAACAGAAGTTACTTACAGAACATCCCATTTATAAGCACGCAGTAACTCTACCAATCCACTTTAAGAAATATCTTGGCTCACTTTAAGGATAAAACATGCTACCAACACCAGAAATGCAGAAGTGAACCTTCTCATGAAGTTGCTCATTACCTTCTTTCCTTCTAAAGCTATGTTAGCTCATACAATTTCAAGAAAAGAGGTCTGCTTATGCGACTCATTGGATGAAGTGTGACAAATCACACTCCTTGGAGCCATGAAAAGGGCACACAAAAGTTAATGGAAGAGGGAGTGTAACCTCTCTCCCTAACACAGACTCCCTTTCTTCTGAAAGCTCCTGGGAACTCATCAGGTCAGGTTTACAAACCCATATTGCTGTTTCCCCTACTTCAAAAATAAAACAAAAAACCCCCAACTATACCCCCCACAAAAAAGCCAGAAACACAGAAGATGCTAATGACATCTTAAAAGTACCCCTGCCCAAGAACTCCATTGAAAACTGGCTGGCAGACTTTGACATCAGCAAACCTTCATGCCTTGATGTATATTATAAAAAAAAAAAGCTTCACTTTAACCATCTGGGACTAGATTTTAGTGATAAGAGCGAGCTACTGGCAATTATCTAGATCTTTTTGAAAAGAAATCCTAGGACAAGTTTAAGAAAAGTCCATAATCCAAGCCCAGAGTATAAAGAAAGACTAAACAGCAGCACTTTCTCAAAGTGTAAGCTAAATCTTCACAGAGATTAGTTAAGAGTTCCCTTAAAGAAAACTGCTAGTAGCAGCAAAACACACTGAACTGTTTACAGCCAGGCAGTAGCAGGGGCTGTTTGCAGAGCTAAAATAAGCAGAAATCACCTCTGCAAACCTTGGGGCAGAAGCCTTTTCAGAACTGCAACACAATCATCATGGAGATGCTGCCTTCATTTCTCAGGAAAGGAAGATCAAACCATCACACTGCCACCTTAAATATTTCAGTCCTGGAATGTTACTCATCATGCAGATGCTACAAACATGTGAAATCTGACAGGAATTTTAAAAAAGCCTAACCAAAAAAGGAGGCATCCACAAGCATCTCTGTGCTGTGTGTGAGCACCACAGTCTGCACAGTAGTGCTTTGCATCATTTATTGACTACAAAGATTTAGGTTGGACATACTATAGTGAAAAGCCAGTTGTCCTGCATGCATCCTTCAGTGACACTGAGCATGTGAGGTATGGTTTACAGCAGCATGACTCCACGTAACTCACGGGGATGGTGAGGCTCATAAAAACTCCCTGGACACTAACTATGACAATTGTGTTTCCTAAAATTGAGAATAACCTGGTACAGAAAAATACTAGCACAGAAGTAGATCAATACATTACAGCATAATTCAGAAAAAATAAATTGGATGTGTAAGAATGCATCAAAACAGTGATAACCCAGGCACAACAAGCGCAAACCAGGTCTGCAGCCTGGTTTTATTGCCAATACCTCACTCAGCAGCTGGTTGTTGCTGTCTTTTTCTGGTTTACAGACGGCAACTGCCATCTGCTTTTTTCTTCACCTCTTATTTTGCAGTTCAGACTGCAAGTAAACACATCACTACCATAGTTAGGTGGCTAGAGAAAGTTGTTTGTGTTTAGAAAAACCCAACAAAGAAAAACCTACTTTTTCTTCCTTTGCTACAGGGAATAAGAGTGAGGTAAACATGTTTTCATTTTTCTAGTGAAAGGAAATGCACATGAAAAGTGAAAGTACCATTATCTAGAATTTGTATGGACTGCATGTCCAAGATGGGGTGTACCTTCCTCAAGGAAAGCACTGTTACAACTAAGAAGGAATGACAGGCCAGAAGGCTCATCAGATTGTTTTCCACCACACTGACAGTCCTGCACTATAAACTAGTGCAAGCTCCATTGACATGTCTTCAGAAACAGCTCAGATGTGTTTGGTGTGATTTGTGGTGGCTGAGCATACAAGCCAAAATTCAGTACTCTGATTTTCACCAGCGCATTAAGTCAGCATGCAGGCGATGAGGAAATTGACTTTGAAAAAAAGAAAAAACCCAAAGCCAGAACTAGCTGTGTAAAAGAATGACTTCTTATGTCAAGGGCGGGTAACTGGATAAACCTGTATTTCCAAAACAGCTTTCAGAAATGCTTCCTGAAGCAGAATTAAGAAACAAGATAGCTTTGTACACCAAGAGACAAGAGTATGGATCAAGTTCTGTCAGCACTTCTATAATACGCCTTGTCTGTGCAGGAGTTTAAAATGAAGTTCAAAAAGTTTAGGAATTCAAGAATGAAAAAAAACCCCACCCAAGCCTCTTCAGCATATTTAACAAAATATTCTAGAGTAGCAGGAGATTTTAGGTTGAGGACCTTTCATTGGGTTTTCAACTGGTCAGACTGTCTGCCTAGGACATCAGCACTACAATCGTATTTATTCCCAGCAACCAAATCAGAACTCAGGCACTCTACAGAAGACTTAGTTTTGAAAGTGTTATTTCCTCAATCTTTTTCTTATTCCCCTCCAGCAGAAAGATGATAAAAATTCTTCCTAATGTTTTCTATGTCATTGACTATTCTCAGATCTTTCAGGGAGCATCCTTGCCCTTGATTAGGAAAGGAAACATTTTTAGCACAGCATACCATGCAATAGGGGGTGGGTATGGCACTATGCTGCAGCAAAGCTCTTCTGAAGACAAAATTCCATCAGCTGGAGCATTTCCTGCAGGGGTGTGCAGTGGCACCAACATCATTCCATAGCCCTCCAATGCTAAGCAAACAGCCAGTGGCAGATGGGAGAAGAAATCTGTGAGCAGCGTGCCTGGTGGGCCAGATTGTAGAATCTTGTAGATAATTGGTCCTAGGTCTGCTTCAGATATAAGAAGACCCTGAAGAATGTTGACAATGAAAATAAATCAATAAATCAGTCAATCTCTGTGTGAAGACTAGGCCAATTAGGAGACATTACTGGATGTTCAGACTGTAGTGGTGTGAAACAAAAGAAATAAGACTGATGAGCAGGTGGCCAGCAACCAAACTACAAATTCAGTCTCTAAGTACATTGAGTCCCTTCTGGGAACTCTAGTACCTTGACCATGTCTCCTGGCTTCTTGAGGGTTTTGGATAATTCTCAGAAAAGGAGGTAAGGAGTCAGTTTGCCTAGAAATTAAGTTGATTGTAGATTTGGCCTCCAACATGCACTGCTGAAGACCACTTGCTGAGATTAGAGACCAGTTGAAAATTCACAAATGTGACTTCTTCCTGCTTTCCCTGAAGCCATCTGTACACACTCTGTTACGAGAAAGGGAAGAGTGCTTCATCTAACTGAATTTTTATTCCTGTGTGATAGGCATCAACTGGAAGACCTCTATAATTTGGAATCTCTGCAACTTGCCACACTTTACATCTCAACAGATACCTGTGCTTGATTTGTTCCAACTCGTAATTTCAATCCTAGTTTCTTCTTGTTGACAATTGCACAGGTAAACTGCATAAAAATATGCAGAAATATAGTTAATCCCTGAGGAAAACTATGTTTTCTCCAGAGAGCTGAAAAGGAAAACTAGGCTTCAACAAATCTGAAACAACTGGATGAAAATGTTTGTCCAGAATAAAAGGGAGCAAAAACTTCAACAGACAATGAAAGGCAACCTTGTACCATCATCCCAGTGAAACAACCGAAGATATTAACCTACTTCAAAACAGCCCAAGAGTTTCCTAGCAAAAAAACCACAGTATACAGCTACAGGCCTGTGTCAGTACTGACAAAGCAGTTCAGTTTTCCACTGGTATAGCCTGCTCCAAGTCCATTGTCTCCTCCACTACAACAGGGACACAGTTCTGCTTTCTGGAGAAACCTGCATCCAGGTTAAGCTGCAGTGACCTGCCTTCTGGAACTTTGTTTACTCTAGCGATTATCAGCAAGTTAATCATTTAAAGGAGAAAGTGAAGCTAGCATTCAAGTGGTTCTCCTCTGAAACTGGCTGAATAAAAAGAAAATTTATACCATCTGCATGCTACCTCCCTAGTCATTTGTCCCTTGAACTTGACTAAGCAGTTAAGGCTACATCTACACATTAAGATGGGGCTTGGGATAATTAAGTTATTTAATGGCTCTCATAGTCAGACCTATAAATCAATGACAGTTTTATGCAGAATCTAGTAAATGTGTTTCCACTCTGCTGAAAAAAGAAAATAATTTACTTCAAGCAACAAGACTTCAAAGTCCAAGTCTTAGAATACTCCCTAATTTAATTTCTGATTATTTAATCTGCATTTTTATTTGCTTATTAAACATTGCCCCTTACTGTCTCTTACATTCATTATACAAATCTGACCCACAGACATCAGTGTCCACTCAAACCATGCTTCATCTCAATGCATCTAAAACTCGTGAGTTTCAAGTAGTGCTTGGCTGCAAAAACAGTGCACTGTGAGATGCACCTTCAAGTGACTGAAGGCAGTTCATTAAAACAGAGCAAATTGCACCAATCATTGTGGCATTTGTTCTGGCATATTACGGTTGTGGCCTGAGGTTGGGTAGACTAGATTAAATAATACCATAGCACATCTCACCAAAAAAACCAAAAAATCCCACATCCACAAATCACTTCTGAAGAGGCTTCTGATAATACCACAAGACTCGTTTGAGATACTTGTATTCAGAACTCTTAATTCTCAAATAACAGAAAAACAAGATCTCCAGTTGTAAAGTACAGATTAAAACTAAAGAAGCAAAAAAATTTAAAAGGCACAAAAATTACTCTGTAGGTAGATGAGAAAGCAAAGAACGCACACATGTGAGCTTGTGTAGGCAGAAAAATTATGTACTCCCACTGAATCAGCTGATCCTAGTAATACATAGAGCTCCATCACCACCCATAGCCAGAAGCAATGCTCTAGGCCAGTGCTCATTAATTTCTCTGGAGATCAATATGACAAGCAAAAGCTTTTCCCTTAAAAATAAATCCAGACTGCTACGTACCTGAGTACAAAGCCATCTTAGAGGGAGTGAACAGAAACAACAGTTTCTGAGCAAGCTTTGCAAACAGCAGCAAGAGGACCAAGACTCTTGACAAAACCACAATCACAAAAACATCAGGGGATCAAACTGCAACATATTTCTTTCAAAAACATTTGCTTAGCCATTGCCTCAATTTTTCACTGCAAAATAAAACCATGGTACTACCTAGGTCTGTTATGCAGTACAATAGGACACAGAAATCCATTTCTTCTTGCTGTCAACTTATTCCAAAGGCATGTTACTGTATAAAGTCCTTGAAAGAGTATTATTTGCATATTTTCAGGGAAAAAAGAATGCAACAAGACCTCAGAGAATTTCAGGATTCTTAGACAGATCTATCACTTTCCAGGTTTCTCTTTTTCCCCATAAGAAATGGCCATGAACCTACATTTCCTTTACATTTATTTTCCACACAGAATCAGATACCAAACTCCAGGTTTTTAAAGTCACGACTTTTACAGAGGTAATAGTGAATAAGGAAAAAACTCCACTGCTTGCTATCAATCTCTCATGAGTGGTGTTTTTCATAAAAAAAGCTTTCTTGAAAGTTATCTCAAATAAACTGAACACCAATCTTTTTGCAACTTCAACAAGCATCCTATCCTGCAAGCACAGTAGTCAAATGTTGCATCCTGTTCTCAGCAGGACACTTTTGCTCAACACTGTGTTATCATTTGGATTTTGGTTGAAATAACCCCATTTACTTACAAAAGCTATTTTGCAAAATTCAGTATTTCCTTAAAAGGGATTATCCTGGTTCACATGCCAAGTTAAACTGAACGCACCTAAACAACTTAAACTTCCAAGACTGTCAACATTGTACTTTTCTTCTTAACTGTTGCCATCCATGTACTCAATGTCAAGTATGCTCCCTGAGCACATGAATAGACCACAGGCTGTTTCCCTGCCAAAAAAGTAGTCATCAAAAGAACTGAACAGAGTCCTCTAGAATCAGCAGTGGAAGCCTCTTCTCATAGGGCTCAGCTAGAAGAGTAAGATGATTCTCACCCAACACAGATAAGCACTGTCAGTAATCTCAGCACACACTTTGATGAACAAGCTGTGTTACAACACAAGCCAAGGCCTCAGACCTTGGACTTTCACTCTGAAAGCCAGAGGGACTGAAAAAATCAGATTTGCTCTACTGGTCTGCAGACACATTCCCTGCTATCCCCAGACTGTCTCTTTGCTTTACTGCTTATAAATTACTTCATGTTAGGATCTCTTTGTCATGGTTAAAAACGGGATGTTTCCTGCTACCTGGCACCTACAGTGATGAATGGGGACTCCCTACAAACAGAGGCAGCTGTTTCCTGAAAAACACACAAGTTCCTTTTGTACCCCCAACAGTTGCGCTGTAAGCAATGAATGTAGGGCTTTTTAAGGAATGTACTTCCCAAATACTTTGAGAGGCATTTTTAAAGACCTCATTGCAATCTACAACTGCCTTGTGAGGGGAAGAGGAGGGACAGACACTGATTTCTATGGTGACCAGTTAAAGGATGTGAGGGAGTGGCCTGAAGTTGTGCCAGGGGAGGTTTAGGTTGGATATCAGGGCAAGGTTCTTCACCCAGAGTGTGGATGGGCACTGGAACAGGCTTCCTAGGGAAGTGGTCATAGCACCAAGCCTGAGAGAGTTCAAGAAGTGTTTGGACAATACTCTTGGGCACATGTTGGGATTCTCAGAGATGGTCCTGTGATGGACCAGGAGATGGACCCAATGATCGTTGTGGGTTCCTTCCAACTCACCTTTTTCCATGATTGTGTAAATAAATGTCCAGAAGAATCACAGATGCTTTTGGACCCCTCTTCTCCTGGCCTTGCCTAGCAGAAAAAAACAGACTGCACAGAGTCATTAGCAGAACTCACTGGAAGGTGCAGGACACCAGACCACACTGTCTGGGTTCTCAGCCCTGCCCCTTTATACAACCAGCATTGTAATGAGAATTGCTTCCTTTCCTTCCTTCCATCCACTCTTTCCACTCACTTCGCCTCAGATGCAGATGGGCAAGATAGGGCTACATATTGTCAGGAAAACCTCCAGTACCTGATTGTGCATCAGCCTTTAACAATTGCTCACTGTTTTGCTCCAAACAAACTGGAGGTCAGCCTCCTGACCAGCATCAAGAGGCCCCATTGAGAACCACCATCCCAGGCAGTTTTGCTGGTTTAAAGTGTGGTGAAAGCCAGAGACTCAGCTGTCATTCTGGATCCTGCCTGAGGCACAGACTCTGCAGCGTGGGATAAAATTACACTTCCACACCCCATGCAATACCTGTTTTGTAAGTATACAGTTTCAGTTTCCAGGACTATCAGTTTAATACCCTTGAAGATGCCAAGTTCCCTTTTCTTTCAGGTATCTTAAGTTTGCTTTGGGTATAGACACACGCTAACAGACAACAACTGAACTAAAAGTTAGACAATCTGAGTCTAAAAAGAAATACATGTTTCCCTAATACATACAGAACATGGCAACTAAGCACCCAGACAGTCATGATAGAAGAAATCTCCTCCATCTCTCTGGAAGAACAAGGCTGTCATCTGAAACGAGCAGTATGCACAAACATTACCAGCCACACAACAGTGGCAAAATCTGCTGGTGATCACTGACATCACTGTCATTCACCAAAGAACTGAAAAAGGCCCTTCTCTTGTTTTCAAGATGACAAAGAATCAATGCTACTGTTCAGAAAGCTAAGGCATGTATGTCTAGTTTTGTATTAGCAACACTCACTCATCAGATTGGAGGTATCCTCCCTGAATCAGTTTGACATAAGCAGCATGGTGAAGGATTCCATCGCTAAATTGAGACTTTTCATTAATTTGTCACAAATGTCATAATTATTTCAGTTATTAAGTATTCAAACCCATAACCCAGAAGCATGAGCATTGCTTTCCCAGCCCCATCAAATGATAGTTTTAGAAACACTTTATCAACAGCTGAGAAGGTCTTCCTTCTAAGAGGAAGGAGAGAAGGAAGGCATCCCTTTAAAATTTCATAAAATTGAGTAAGGTTTTAAGACTATATCCAAGGTGCACAAAATTAACCAAGCAGAGGAGCGAAATCCTAATGCAGACTGAATTGTTCGTGCCTGAATTCAAGGAATGCCTGAGGCTGAAGTGCACACACACAGGATGGATACCTGTAATTAAACACTAATCTACCTAAAGTAATGTCTTTGTGATTTACACACAGAACCACATACACACACTCACTTCAGTCACAGAAACAGTATCTCTTTTACTACACAAGCTTTAAGGAAACATTGAGGCTGTTAAAAGCGTGGTTTTCTTCCTGTTTTGGCCGGTTTCTTTGTGAATATAGCTGCAGAACTGCGGGAAAGCTGGTAACTAAACCAATAAACGAATTCAAGTGCAAAATAAGCTTCTGTAAACCCACAGAAATTGTATTTGAAGAGTACAAAGTAGCAAAATGCTTGTATGTTATAACCCAAAAGGAGAATAAATACTATTAGTAAAAGTAAAAAGACTATTCAAAGTAATTTTTACTTGCACTCTTCTACTACACAACAGGATCTCAAGACCCTGCAATAGTGGGTGCCATACAGATATATAACAAATATGCAGGCCATGTCCCAAAGCCAAGAGAAGGAAGTTAAAATATTTGTTGAAAAAGCAGTAAATACAGTTCACATCAAAGGAAAGGAAATTTCAGGGGCACATGGCTATAAAGGTCACTGCAGGCTTTTAGTATCTCCAGACAGAAAAGAAAAAGCCTTAACATTGTAATTATTTCTTTACACTGGAGAAACTAACTCATTTTGCCTACCAGACTCCTCCAATTACAGTGCAGACAGACAGACAAGCAAAGGAATGGCCAATACCAAAATCAATTTACAGAAAACCTCACAAATACCACCCTGTTTAAGATCCACATAAATATTTGTTTCCCAGATCACAAAATCAACTCTCATAAAAAGTCTAATCAAGCCTTAGTACTCTGAGAAGACCTGAACCATGAAAATACTGATTATTTTAAACCTTGTGATGATATTCAAATATTCTTAATGGAGGAAAGAACTTTACTTTGGAGTATCTCAGATCTATTAAAGGCCTCTTGGGTTTTGAACTGCTGTACAAAGACAGGTCCAGCATGATACCAGAAACTTCAGCTGAAGACAACACTTAGCCTATCCCCCACAAAGATGACACTGACTTAGAATGTGCTAGAGAGAAAAAATAAAAAAATAAAAAAGAAACATCTCTGCAGGTGCTTGGTGAGGAAAAACAACAGGTAAAGAACTAAGACAAGGCAAACCCTGTAAAGTAGCAAGAGAACAACAGACCCTAAAGATTCACAAAAGCTCCATGTGGGTTCATCACCCAGTCACAGCTGCACTGGAGTGACCTTACTTGTACCAGGTGAGAAGAACAGCACCCTGAGTACATGCATTCTCCATTACCTGGCATTCCAGCCTAACCCACCTACACTGATAACATTCAAATGTACAAACATACCTATTTACCCACACTGTGTATCACTGTGCAAATGCTGTACTGCCCTAGAGACACTATGAGCTATTTTAAGTATTTAGTAAAATGAAAGGCAAATTAATTTAGTTGCAGAATATTTTGTATCATTTCCTATTTTATTTTTCACTAGGGGCAGTCAAGGTAAGCTGACAATTTTTTCTTCTTAAAACCACGTGAACTTGCTTGCTTGTTACCGGTGCTACTGTGCACATTCATCAACTTACATTTCACAGCAATGAGAGAAAATAAAGGAATAATCAAAAATCTAATCTCTGTTAAAACAAGAGACACAACGGATAAGCACATCTGTATAGCTCCTTCAAGAAGAAAAGAGTAGCTAAGTCAACAAAGTGTTGGGAAACTAGCTGTACCATTGAAAAAAAGCAGGGAAATTATTGATTTGTAGCTTTATGGACTGTTGACTCTGGAAGCCATCCAGTGGGTGAAAAAGGAAAGTAGTATGCTTCTTAAAACATTAATAAGTCAATAACCTCACACGAGTTTGGATCTCCATTTTATATGGGCAGTTTCAAATACAGAGAAGAGCAGGTAACTATGTACACAAGACCCTAACACAATAGGCACACTAACAATGACTAGCAATATATATATATTATCATGAAGCTCTAACCAGTCAGGGTTTTTACCATTCTGAGAAAAAAATAAAAGGACAAGCTGCAAACTCAAAAAAACCCCCAATAAACAAAAACTTGAGTTCTGATTTTGTTTGTAAAGGCTACCAAGCTAGCTACCTTTTTCCTTTAGAAAAAGAAAATAATCAGTTAGCAGTAAATTATTCAGCTCTAATAAATACACATACTATAAATTTGCTATTTAAATGCTTGCTAGCCTCTCCTGTTACATGGTAGAATGGTAATAACTGAAATTTAAAACAGTGTCTTGAGGCTACAAACTAACATTTGTTTTGTAAACAAAAACTGATACAATCCACCCCTTCCCTCCCCCACCAAAAGGAGTGCTCCTACACATAGAATCACTCGAGCACGAAAAAAAATAAAGGAATAAAATTCCAGTCACAAGCATAAGTAGCAGAATCCCTGCCAGACTAAGAGAATTTAAACACTAGGAGCCATGTAGGAAACAGGAATTACATGATGCAAAACAGACAGTGGCTACACTGGCTTGACAGACCTGCTATAAATCAACGGCCATCAGCATCCCTCTGCCACCACTGCTTACCTACCCCAAGCACCACAAATATTTTTCTTTAACACTCTGTTGGGTTTGTGTTTTCTGTCTGTTTTGTTTTGTTGTCTGACTTATAAAAGTCAGCATATTTGAACAATGTGTATTTTTCTGTACTCTGCCAAAGGCACAGTGCCCCTCCCGCACATGAATGAAGTATAGACAGTTTCACATTATCTTTGGCAAAGCTGTCTTCTATGACAGGCAGGCATTGCATTCTGTACTCTCCAACCTACCCTTGCTTTTACCAGTTATTTACCCAGACTGCAAACAGAAATCAAAGCAAACACACAGAAACTCACTGATCTACTTCTGATGCAGGACCATTATTCCTACCAGAAGAAATGTGATTAATAACTAAAAAGTATCTTTTTCTTCATAGTCAAAGCAGCTGATTGCATAACAAGCCAGGGGATTTAAATGCACACTCACATTTGTGAGTGCCAACACAAACTGCCAAACTGCACCAGTCACTCACAGACACTCTGTAGCGCACAGAAGAGCTAATAAAACACTTCTGTGCCTGCTGTGCAGCCTATCCCACAGGCAGCCCCGATCACACTGCAGAACAGAAACGTACCTTTCAGTCTTGTGGAATTCCCATTTTTTTGCTGCTCATCCTCCTCATTAATGGTGAATAAACCTGGGGGATTTGGCCTGGCACTTTTCTTCAGTCTCTCTTGTCGGAGAGCAGTAGCTGAACCAGGCATGTTACTGTTGCCTCTTGCTTATTAAAAAAAAAAAGTAAGAAACTCCAGCCTCTGATTAGCCGCTAGCTGCAACGCTGTCTGTTCATTTGAGCACTTGTAACAGATCCCCTATGGATGAGCAGCATGCAAACGGCTGACAAACATCAACATCCAGTCGGCAGCGAAAGGCTTGCAGTCCTTCCCCTCCTTGAAGAAAAGCCCTAATTAAAGGCACATTTTTTTGGATGCTGCTCTTTGCTGTCTTAACCTGTTCAATCAGATCCCAGCCCACAGCTCCAGGTTCCTTGCAGCTGCACCTTCTTCCCTGCAACCTTCTTCCAGCTACAGCACATTAAAATATTCAGCACGCAATAGAAGAGGAGAAAATATGATACGCCGCTGTTAACAGTTGCCCTGACAACACGGACACATCCTAATCAAAGGAGGGTCTATGAGTGCTGTCTCCTCAGCTGCAGCCAGCCGGCCTTGGGAACGCTGTCTCCTGCGCGCTTGTGGAGAGCTGGAAGCACCTCGGCAGGAGGGGCTGCTCCTTCCTCCTCTCCAGGCAGCGGGAGAATGGAGCTGCGGTTGCACAAGCAGATGAGCACTGAGTGAAGAGAAGCCTGGAAGGCTCCAGGCGCGAACCTGCTTTTTGCTCAGCTGCTCTGCTTATTCATGTTTAGAAATTTTAGCTTAACTTAAAACAATGAGGATGAGTCCTCTTCTACATTTGCATGGGCTGGGCGTCGTGTGTGCCACCACCTCCCACCCCCCTTAATCACCTTTCTATGCAGTACATACCTTTTGCATTAGGAATGCATACACCCACAATTACAGGCAGGTGTTGGAACATTCTTTTCCACATGTGAAAACGCAAAAATGAGCATTTCTAGCTTGCGCGGACAACATGGGACAACAAAATTCTGAAAATTCTGTACCACACCATTAGTTTTACAGCACCAACCTTTAACATACACTCGCAAATGAGCAAAGTCCAAACAGCCCAGGTAGTTTTAGTTAATTGATTTCCCTCATATGCTGGCATTCTGGATTTTCTTTAGACAATTACGACAGAATGCTTGCTCACAAGTTTTGCAATCTGAATGTTCCATCCTTCACAGCTGCAAATGACACTGTGCAACATGCTGGATGGCTCACCTGAGAGACACCTTAATCTTCATCTGCTGCCACCTCAATTCTGTGTGTGCTCACCATTTCAGAATGCTACCAAAGAAAAACTGCCAGCTAGAATCACTTCATACTTTTAAAAGTACATTATTTTTCCTCACTTCAGGGTTGTTTTGGTTTGTTTTTTTCTTTAAAGGGAATCTTGATGTAACTTGATCAGCCACCACAAGATGGCACAGGCATTAGCTGACAAATCTGTAGGTTTAAAACTGCGATTAGACAGATGGATGCGATCACCTCAGTAACACAGGTAGCAAAACTGAAGAAGGGTCAGAATTTATGACATGAACTGTGTTGACTGCCACAGTGGCCTGTGATGCTCTTTACAGAGAAGAGTACTGGGTCATGCTCAGCTGGCAGGATAGCTCTATTCCTGCACATCTCAGGCTTGTGAGCCAGGATCACAGCGGACTGAGAAGAACACAGCACCACCTGAAGGCTCAGCTGCACCGTTCTTCCCTCTCCAGCACAGGCACAAAACACCCACACAAAACAGAAGCATTCTGCAGCAGGACACCATTTCTGAACCGAGGCCAGAGCCCACCTCTAGTATGTACTTCCTCCTGGCTACATCCTGCCTCTTGGCTACACCTTGGACTCTGGGTGTACACGGAAGCTGTACGTGATGACATTTGTCTGCAGTCAGAGATGCTTTGTACTACAGGGTGTGGACAAAAAAGAAAAAAAAAACTCTAACACAAGCTGTTCTTTGGCTCAGCAGTTTGCCTTCTGGTGTTTATACAGGCACTACTACTTTATTCCATAAAGAGAAACAGCTTCATTCCTCCAATCCCATCCACCTAACATCTCCCACAAACACTACATAACAGAACACACGTCCCCACAGAAAGTGGACAGTAGTTAGTACCATCACAATTTTTCATACGTGCCGAGACTTGTCAACAGAAAAGTAACAGAAAACAATATTTATATGGCAGCTTCATTAAATATAGCTCCACCCCGTTTCGCTGCTTTAAGACATTAAGTATGGATTTCTACCATTTAAAAAATGATGTTTAATTGCCTTTGATTGCTAAACTCCTTAAATAGGCATTTCAAAACAGATAAGAAGTGTATAACACACAAAAATACACCTGACTGGAGTGGCTTCCCACCTTACAGGTATGTTTACTGTTTCAGTATCTCCATTTCCCTGTTATTGAAGGAGTCATGCAGAACAGCTTCAGGACTAAAGAATGCCTTCCTTGGTCCTTGCAGGATCCCCCACACCCACAAGAGTGACTTGCCCTCCATACAAAACGTAGTTATAACCAAGTTCCAGCTTCAGGGGCTGGAACAGATGGATTTGGGCAGTGACACACAGGCAACTGAGGTGTTGGTACATATTTCTTCCTATCGACTTAATAATGCAGAGGTGACAGTGGAAAAGTATCAACAGCACACTCAGCTTACATAGCAAGATTTTATTTCAAGGTCCCTGTGGTTAAAAACTATGCCAGCTCACAACATGCTTGCAAGTGCCTAATAAAATGCCACCTATTACATATAAAAGGCACCTATGATAATAAAAAATACCCCATAACTTTAGGCACTTAGGCAATTTTTTTTTCTGAAAAACATTCCTAAAAATACTATTAAACATACATTAAAGGTATCAGTACTGCATAAAAGACTGTACTGACAACCCTCCCTTTCTCAATCCACTGGTTTAGGGAAGAAAAATGTTCCTGAAGTATTCCTAGCAGGAAAGCTTTGCTTATTTCAGCCTTGTCTCATCTACGTGGGAGCTTCTATATGAAAACTGGGATGAAAGCAACATTCCCCTGAGGGAACAAAGGGGTGGATAATTTTAGTAACAAGGCTGTTAAATGCTTAAAAAAAAAGACAAAACAAAGGGAACAATTTTCTTACATAACCCCTATTATTGGTTCTTTTCTCCCTCCTAGCCATTAGTCATCCTGTGTATTAAAACAATCACAGCTGAGCTCTCTTACTGATGGAGTGAGACTCTCTCATGAGATGGAGTGAGGGCAACTGTGTATCTTGAGGGCACTGGGTCATTTTGAGGTGTTCCTTTTCACAACACCTGCAAACTGATTATCAGACAAACCATTACACTTAAACACACCCACTTTCACCCACTGGATTCTATAGGTATAATTACCTGCACAGAACATCATCTGATAGGCAACAGTCTTAAACAGCAGCTTGAACAAGGACTATTAGGACAATTATATCATGATATGGGAAATGTAAATATTAATGACAACATGATAAGTGATGCTACTGCTTTACCATCAGGTATTAATACTTGATGTCTTAACCTATGAAATGAAAAGGAAGTTGAAGCCAGTCACCATCTGAAATCTAATATTTGCTATCTTCTTTCAGTAACAGGATTGTTTCATTCCTTGTAAACTATCCATGAAGCTGCCCATGAAGCTCATTACTGTGATTTAGAGTATAATGAATTGTACATAACTTTACATTCCACAGACACTGCCTTGTGAAAGCTTCCCCTCAATTCACACGTATTTTGTATCAAGAACTAGATCAAGTAAATATATTATTTTAGCACACATTCCTTTACAGAGTGCCACTAGTTCATTGTTATTTCTGATTTTGTTATAACTGAGAGATTCAGGGCAATGTAGGTATATATCTTACATATTTATGACAAGAAAGGATACAAAATTTTGCTTTTATATTCATGTTTTCCCTGCATGAAACAATAGGGTTCCATTGGGATCTAGGTTCCAAATGCTTCTTTCTTGGGAAAAAAAGATGAGAAAAATTCAGTTAAAATCTCCCATCCTGTTCTGCAGAAACATTACAACAAAAAAATTTCAACATACCTACTCATCAAAACACACAATCATATTTTGTATAGATTTTCATACTTTCAATATTAACCATCCATGTAAAAAGCTTTTTCTAAGAACTCATTTAAAAATACATAATATAGGCAGTGGTAGATCATACAATATCTCAAATTTGAAGGGATCCATAGAGATCATTAACTCCAACTCCCTATCCCTCACAGGACTATGTTGGAATGCACATGTACTAGCTAAACTCCAAACTCAATCTATTCCTAGTTTCATTCAGGAGTCATATGTCTGTTTACTTTCTACTTCACTAAGTTTTAAATCAGGAAGTCAGGCCTAAAAGATGGAGAAAGTAGGGCTTTTTTTTTCCTTACTCATATGAGAAAACAGCTATTTACCTGGCATTAAAGGACAGAAAACCTCCCTTTCTATGGCATGCAAATCTAGGACAAAACAAACTAGCCTTAAAAATACAGGCAGGATTCATCCCTGGTTTTGTGGGGTTTTTTCAGTTAACTTGGAAATAGCAAAAATAGCCACTGTATCAGAAAAAACACTTGCTTCCATTAAGTCAACCACTGTCTCAAACACCTAATTTTTTTCATTGCTGCTCTCTATTTTCTCTTACTTCTACCTCTTATTTTCCAAAAATGATGCATAATAACCTTGTCTTTATAGAGGTTTCTAAGTTTCTCTTCAAAGAGATGTCTTCTATATACAAGATAATAAAGGATCAGCCACTTATTTTTACTGCAGTAACTGAACTGGTTTTAAACAACTTCAGTATATAAATATCTGATATAATAATTGATTTCTTCTTTTCACCTTCTTGGAAGGAAAAAACGCCCCTTGAAATAATCAGTTAGACTATAAAATGCTAGAGAATAAGAAGGGAAACCTTCCCAGTTTGCTGTCCCCCTAACATGCAGGGTGCCACACACTGGACCAAGGACTGTTAAGAGCTGCTCAGAAGTGACTCAGAAAGTGTTAATTGTTTCCTCTTCTGTCAAAGAAATCCAAACCTGTGTGCATTTCCATGCAGCGGAAAAATTTAGGAGAAGGCTGGAAGCCCTGCCCTGTTTCAGTCAAACTCATTCATCAGCACAAAAAGGCACATGAACATGAGGAGTTCATCAAGAACTTAATCAAGAGTCTTATCATTCACAAACACTTTCCACACATACACACCAATAAAACAATGTAATACAAGACTTACATGAACAAGTCTGTCAAATTTTTTAATTAAATAGATTTGCATAGTATGACCAATTATAAACATTGCACAAGGCACACCATGATGCATCAAAAACATATTCAATCATTCTTAGTCAACACTCTTTATTTATATATAACAGAATGATATTGGATCAGGGCCTAGACCAGAACATATCATGTAACTTCAACCAATAGTCAGTTAAATAAGGAAAGGCAGCAAGGAATTGGGAGTTCACAGGACAGTAGAAAACAGGAATTTGGTAGAAGACAGAAGTTATGAATTCTAATTGCCCTACAACTAAGAGCCAGGGCAATATTGTCACTGCTTCTGTCTGTTAAAAAAAAAATCAAAACCAAAAAAACCAAAAAAACACCCCAACCAAGCTTATTTTCACAATACATGGGCTTTATACGTGTCAAGAGAACCAAGCATATGTATAGCACTCAAAATTAAGAGCACTTATGTACATACTAAGCTTTTCAGTAGAAATGAATATTTCACAGAAAAGGCTCCAAGCTTTTTCTCGGAAACAGAGACATGAAAGAAAAGGCAATATGCCAAGACCAAATTAAAATTTTTTTTCATTGTTGTGTTACCGACAGTATCTGATGGATGTAATACTGTGAACTGTGTTAATTAGCAGCGCTTTCCTGACATCTTAGTTCCCAATGTGTTTCTTAGGGAATGACCAAGATGTCTGGACTTTTGGATAAGGGAGAACAGCATTTCAGATAGAGAGACCAGGAGCATCAGCACTTTATTTCTCTCCTTACTAGTCTCACAGTGACTCTCCTTCTGGAGCAGAAATCATTCCATCACCTCTCTGAAGAATTTCGTTGTCAACAAGAGTCAGGGTTTCTAATTCCATAACAGCCAGGCAGCCTAGTCCTTCATGTCATCTTAGCAGGCGACTTGTGGTTGTTTCCCTTGAACTCTGATAGATCTCCTAGAACACATATTTTCAAGCTTTCTCCCTAAAGCCTACTTGTTTTCATGAAAGCAAATATGGCATGACTCCAGAACCAACATTAAGGGAAAGCTGCAGAATTAAACCTGAAGTTTCACAAATACACCATTTCTCATGTATGCATAAGGTAAAAAAAAGAATATGATGTACACATAGCCTTTTCTGCCATAGTTCCTGGCAGGCCACTGCATTCCTCTAATAGAAGTCACACAGAGGGGATCGCCTTCCTGAAGGAAGGATAGATACACAAAGAGAGTTACCACAAAAGCAGCAGCAGCACACTGTGGCTTGTATTGTGGCTGTAGAATTACATATTCTTTTTTCAAGTGGAAAAGAAAGTATGTTGTTGAAAGGTTATACAGTATTTACATAATTGAGGCAATTATTGCTCTGATCATTTAATTACCTTTAACACCACAAATAATTTTCAGCTTTAAAGTATTAAATTTATCTGGGATAATGACATATCATTCAAATAAAATATTAGCCATCTCAGAGTACTCTAAAATTTACAACTTTTGCAGTTTGAAACAGCACATACACAAATACATCACTTTTCAAAATTAAGCCCGAGGAAAATAGCAATGCATGTTACTTTTACTAATTTAGTTAAAGTTCTCTTTCTATATTGGAAGTATCATGTAAGCCAGCTGTTTGATCATCACTTAACAGGCCTGATTCTTCATAAACTCAGTTTTTTGGGGTGTTTTGTTTTTTTGTTTTTTTTGTTTGTTTGTTTTTTTTTGTTGTTTGTTTGTTTGGTTTTTTTTTGGTGGCACAGTTTGGCTTTGGGGGTTTTGTGTCTCTGTGTGTGTAGAGTTACTTTGGTTTTGAATTTTTTTGGAGAGAGATTTTTTCTGGACAGGGTTGGATTTTTGTTGTTGAGTTTGTGTTTCTTGTGGTTTGTTTCACACACCATCTTTTTTTTTTTTTTTTAACAGTAGTAATGCTGGGCATAGGTGGGTGGAGAAAGCCTGACTCCCATTACACAATAAGCACATAAAAAGGCTCATTCAAACTTTCCCACAGTGTGTAGTCCTTGCACAGACATTACTTGACCAATAAGAGATACCAAGACACAGTACTTGAACAGCTTTCTAAAGTCAAGGGATGGCTTCTATGAGGATTTTGACCTAAATTTAATTTAGTTGTATCATTTTCATGCTACGAGGTATGGATAAATCTGAGTCTCTGTGCATTCAGTACTGCCTCAAAAATCGTTAATGTAGGACCAAAGATATAATCATAGGTTCTGATACACAATTTCAAAGTTAGAATAGGTTTTCATCAGAGGCGGAGGGTGGCAATAGATGAATTGCAGGTCCACGATTTATATATTAAAAGGCAGAAAGGATTTGCAATGTACTAACGTTTAGATAATGATGGATGGAAATTACAGCACGCCCACCACACACAAGCTTCAACATCTGCAGCGTTCGTGAGCACACACCCTCCCCGTTTCCTCACACCTGGCGCTCCCACAGTCGCTGTTTATGGTACGGGAGAGCGCAAGGAGCCGGGGCGGAGATACCCTCGGGCGGTACCGCTGTGCCGGAGCACCGGGACATCCCCCCGGGGTCGGTGGCTGGGCACGGGCACAATCCATCCCCTCCTCTGGTCACAGTGACCAGCAGCGCCCTGCACCCGGCAGCTCCCCTTGGAAAGAACACGAATCGCCTGAGCCGGCAGAGAGACAAAACCCGTGTGCCACAAACACCGTCATGTAAATCCTCCCCAGAAAATCACGTTGGCACCACTGGGAAAGAACCATGGGAACCAGAGCACGCCTTCAGTTCCCAGCCACTGTAGGCTTTCTGCATTTTTGTGTTTTCCCTAATAATTTATCTATTTGTTAGAAAAAAATTAAACACAGCAGGATAAAATTTGATTAATTCTCAGATGGAGAAAATACCAGGATAAGCAAGCAACAGATATGAAGTCCCATCAGCAGTTAAAGGGCGAGCACCTCAAGTGTTCAGCTGTCACAAGCCACCTGGCACTGACATAATTTAAAGTGCAGATTTGTTTTGCTGCAAAAAGTAGAGAGTAATACTAAACTCACTTAGAGGAAAGAGCTAACCACAACAGCACACAAAAACATGGCATTAAAGCTTCTTTGCAACATTACAAACACCTAGCAAATTGTTACCTGTGCGCAGAGCTGGGCAAGGCAGCCCAGAGCACGCGTGGGGAACACTCACAGGCAGAGACATGCCTATGTTTATGGATGGGGAGCCATAAAATGAGATGCCTCAGAAGCCTGTCCGTGTGGTATTCCCCACAAGAGGGCTCATGTCATCCCAGGAATCACTGAAGAGCTTGTTAGCACTATTAGATGCTCGAGTAGCTATGACTGAAAAATTCTAACTGGTGTAAGTTAGTATATCCCCTGAGCACTGTACTCACTTTGCCATCTACACATTTCCAAATGGCAGAATTAAAAAAACCCCTTCACTCTGATAATTAAGCCATTTACCCAAAGAAAGCTAGTGAAGTGCAGCAGACCATCCGCCAATAAAAGGAAGCCACTTGTAACACCTCCCTGCAAAACCCTTGTGGTGATGTTGAAGCTTTCCCCAGGATCAGCCCTGAAAGTCCATGTGTGTAGGCACAGGAGGCAAGGAAAGAAACAAGCCAGCCACACACCACAATACACACACAGAGCTTTGTTTTTCCAACAGAGGCAATAGGTCGGTCAGTAGGTAATTTCACCAAACACAGATATGATGTTGACCTTCCTGAGGAGCCGGATCCAGACACAGGTGTTCCGCTTGGGAGCAGACGGCAGCCAAAGCCACCTGCATGGCCCTCCCTGGGCACACACATCTGCTCGCTCATGGATGGACCAAAGAGCCACGGAGCACATCCCTGATGTGCTCTGAGGTTGTTCCTGTTTGTGAACGCCTGCAAAGCAGCCCCTGTGATAACTCAGAGACCTAAAAGGATCTCGGCAGACAACAAACAGCTTCACAGAAGTTTAACTCTGACGTTTCAATCACAAAGAAGTTTCAAATGAACTTTGACAGCACAAAGCAATTTAAATTCAAAATTCTTAAGAACTTATGCAAGCAGATCCTTCTGTCTACAAATGTCCCAATGAGTAAAAGTTCAACACAGCAGCTTGAAATGAAACTATAAAGCAAATTCAGAATAAATCTAGGCACATAAGCCCTTTTAAAACAGAATGTATGCAAAATACATGTCACCTGTTGGCTCATTTCTAGTTTTGGTAAGTAATTAGAAAAAGACTGATAATCCAGGTTAAAAAAAATCACATCACAATGTAAGGCAGAGAACTCAAAAAGAGTTTGTTAGAAATGGCTTCAAAGAACCAAACACCTCTTCCCGTGGAAAGTGAAGTCAATGCAGTTGCAAACTCTGAAACACATAGGAACGGCAGACACGCATCCTTTCTGAAGTTGAACTTTATTTAGAGTGATGCCTGGGAGTGACTTATAAGGATTTCTGAGCAAAACCACTATACTTCTAAGTCTAATGAAGACAGCATTTGGATAGGTCTGCCCACAATCATTGCTTGTGACTGCATGTCTGCATTACATAAAATATGTATTAAAAATATACTGAGGAAACACAATTAATCAGCCAACAGCCATATGGCCTATTCATATGCTGTTTTGATAGAAAAGCTCACTCTTTGATTTAGAGATAAACTTGGACATATGTTAGAGAACAACTAGCAAAGGGTGAGTCGAATGGGACTGTGGAGGAAGGTAAAAAAGGGAAAAAAAAAAGGAGAGGACTAAAAGTTGGACTTGGACTTCACAGTCCAGCAAGCAGCAAAAGCAAACAGCATCTGCGCCTACAACAGTGATACAGCGGTCGATCCGCTTGCGTAAGCCAAATCTCCTCCCTGCACCCTCCTCGCCCTTAGGGCCAAAATAAAAGCGAGTTAAAACGCTCTCGCACTGTACATCCCTCCTTAGAGGAGACGCAAGGACATCTCCCCGCTTTCCCTATAGGAAACACAGGCTTGCAGCAGCCCGTCACTCGCACGCATTTGAGTCGTAGCCAAATCGCGGGGCCCCGCCGCGGGCCCCGCTCGGCAGGCGCCGGGGCGCTGCCCCCAGGTACCTTGACCCCGCCGAGCCGTCCCTCCGCCCTCGCCGGGGCTCACCCCGTCCCCGTTAGCGGCGTCTTACGAGTATCCACCCACCCTCATTGCGGGAGCTCGGCGCTACCTCCAGCCCCGGTTAAAGCCCGCAGCCCGGCGGCCGTCCCCTCCAGAGTCCTTCCCCTCCAGACGCCGGGC
>VXBB01000331.1:227784-325657 GCA_013399915.1 Illadopsis cleaveri | reverse complement strand
GCTCCGCGGCCCGGGGCAGGTGAGCGCCACGTCCCCCGCCCCCGCCGGCGGCTCTGCCCGGCAGCAGGTGAGGGCGGGACCAGCGCCCGCGGCCCGGGAGCAGCCGCCTCTCACGGGCCGGAGGCGCTTATGCGGCGGCGGTGGTGCGGAGGCGGCTGCCCGCACTCCCGGCCCCCGCGGCAGCCCGGGCTGCCGCGGTGCCGCTGTTCACACAGGTGTGATTGGGTTTTTTTTCTTCAGAGCAGCTCCCGCCGCATTGGCACAGCTCGTTCGGTACCGGCGCCGAGAGAAACAACAGGTTTGGGGATGCTCGCCATCTCGACAGTAGGTGGGAGGAGTGGCGGCCGCCTCGCAAGCCCAGGCGATGCGCCGCATCGTGTGGGAAAGAGCTGCACTGCTGTAGACTCGTTCCTGCGGCACGTGCTCTCAAACAGCCGGTTTTAAAGCTGCGTGCAACGCCTTGCTTCCAAAAAAATGGCTCTGTGGATGTATCTGTCACTTCTGTAAAGGTCATGGTCCTGGTACCTTTCCTGTGAGTTTGTCTTAACTTGCTTTATGCTGCTTTTCAGGGTCATGAGAGTGTTTCTCTTTAAAGTGTTCTAGTCTGCATCAAAACATTATTTAATTTTGCATCTGCTTGTAGGTAGCACCAGTCATCAGAACTGCAGGTGAAGGAGGGTGGGTGAAGGTGGAGAGGGGCAGCTCCTTTAGTCTGGTGTGCTTGGACCAAGCCAACTTCAGCCACCACAGAGAGCACCCTCCTTTCACAAACTGCTAAGTTCAGAGTACAAGGTCTTCTAGGGGAAGGGAAGATTNGGATGCAGGCAAGCAGGTGGAGAGGGGCAGCTCCTTTAGTCTGGTGTGCTTGGACCAAGCCAACTTCAGCCACCACAGAGAGCACCCTCCTTTCACAAACTGCTAAGTTCAGAGTACAAGGTCTTCTAGGGGAAGGGAAGATTAATATTTTGTTGTTGCACCAAGAGCCATTTGTGCTAAAAAAAAAGTTTGGGGCTTGAGTGGTAAACACGCCCTGTGGCTTGTGGGCAGGAGAGTGTCTGTAATAGAAGAATAGGCTGGGCTCTATGCTGAAAGGTGCAAAAGACAGAAAAATCAACACTCTCTTGGTGGAGTGCTTCACTTCTGTGCTCTCTTAAGGGATGTGTAAACGTGTTTCTCAGTCAACTTGAGCCCTGGATTACAACAGCACTGATCAAGGACTAAGAGGTTATCGAAGTTCAAACCCAGTCGTATGCCCTACGGTCAAAATGTTGCCTTCAGCAAAATCCCGCACTAACATAATCTCAAATCCTTCAGTTATGGTCCGTATAGGCATCCACCCACCAGTATATTCTGGAAGCCAGGCTGAAGAATCTCAGGCTGACCTCTCTGATGCACACCATCCCAAAGTGTTATGTTGTGTTTTGTCTGAGGATGTAAAAAGCAACATCTGGTACAATCTATAGTAGTACCATAGAAGTTCATGTAGAAGTAGCCTGATGCAGGGATCTTACATAAGCTTTTGTGCCCAGATCTAGTATCTGTATGGATTAACTGTGCTGCTCAGGGAACCACATTCAGACCAGAATTGCTGGAGGAGCAAAAGTGTACATGGCCTGGCCTGGGCATGGATCAGATCCAACAGAGTCTGACCATGGAGAATACAGAACTGATTGCTGAGCAATGCTGCAGAAGCCACCTCGGGTCTGGTGAAGCCAGCAAAGAACTATAGGAGTTAATTCCCAGCTGGTGCCATGGAGACATTAAACGGAAACCTCGATCACATAACCTTTCTCCCTTACATAGCTGGCATTTCTGAGGAGCCTGAGTCATAGAGAACAGGCTGCATGCTTTCCAAGTAAACAGAGCAGTGCAATTACCTTCCAGTTATACTGCATGAAACCAAAGGTTTTCAAAGCTGGACCAATACAGGATCCTGCTTCACACAAAAATCAAAATAGGGAAGTTCGTTGTCTTAGGGTTACTTCTCAATGGGTACAGTCTTTTTTTTAAGTTTTGGGTTTTACAAGTCAGTTTCCACCACTGGTCTTTCTAGTGTTTAAAATTACCTTGAAAATGTATTTTTTCCTGCTGTAATAGAAGTGGAAGTAAGTAAACAATAGCTGTGTTTCTCATGAAATGCAGTGAAATTTTTGGAATGAGTTGAATACATCTGTGCCTAAAAATCAGTAGAACCATCTTCAGAGTGAAAAAAAAAATCTGACAAAAATGATTTAATCTACTGTTCTTCATCATATTTTTTTAAGACATAATTGTTGCATTTTTGCCAGCAAAAGTTACTGTATACATGTTAGGATGACATGTTTATGTTTAAAAAAAAATTAGTTTTCTTTGAAAATACCTGCTAGACCTGAAAAATTAAAAGCATAAGCCTTTTACTGGTTACCAAGGCTTATGAAAAAAGAAGCAGCTTCTTGCCCAGGCAAGTCTTACCCACAATGGAATTTTTTGCAGCTGCCCCAGAAGAATCTGTTGATACCCAGTGCTGGAATGGTGGAGCGATAATGACAGTGGATGGACAGGGAGTACCCACCACCCTTTTTCATTACATGTGAGAAAAAAATCATTGCATAAACAAAAGCAGAAAAAGAAATAACAGGCCACAATGACTATTCAGTGCATGGAGGCAGGACTTTTCATTTCTCAAGTCAAGTACAGCACCCAGAGAAGAACTTTTTTGGTCTTGGCTTGTTAGTACAAGAAATTAGACTGAATAGAAAAACCAAGAAAGTATTCAATGCTATGGTTATCATCCTCAAATCACAGTAAGTTTAAGATGTGTCAGAAAGGTTCTCTTGAAACTCAGTATGATTTTTTTCTTTTTTTTTTGTTTTATTCCAATAATTTCCAGTCCTACATCATTGTTATTGTTTTAGAAGTCCAAAAATATAGGAAAAAGTAAGTCTTAGGTTATGTTTATTTTCAATTGTGTATGTCAGAGATAGCTTTAGAACAAGCTAACATTACTGTGGTTCAGGTGTATACAACTGGTACAGTTCAGTAGTACATAAACAACTCTAAAACAAATGCACCATAGAACTTAAATTACCAAAATAAACAATATTAAACTATGTAGGGCGGTAGGTAAAAACAATTACCTTTAGGTCTTGCACACTAAAAGAAAAATATCTAATTATGATTGAAATTATGAAGCTCTACTACAGATAATATTGAGATATATTACAAAGAAATTGAAAAGCTGTTGTCACATTTTGGTTTTGTTCCAGTGATGTACTGTTACATGAAATCTTACATCAGTTTGTGAAATTAACATCTGCTTACTTTAACTACAATATTTCATGAGTTTATACCTTTCGGGTGTATGTTTTTAAAAAATTTTTGAAAAACTTGCATGTAAAAATATTTAAAGTAAAATAATGTTGCAGGTTGTTTACAGATTCCTTATGGATTATAGGAGTAAAAGCAGTCAGGAAGCTGCAGTGTTTTTAACATTGGTAAACAAATACTGGATTAAAGTGCAACAGTCCTTCTGACAGCACACCTGCTCTGGCTGAAAGGGAATCTTTTCATCTCTGCAGAGAAGCAAAGAAAAATATCCGTGTCAGGCGTGTTTCTCTCGAAAGTCAGTGATAGCCTTCCAGAGTGTGCACAGCATTCCTCCTCTGTAAAGAAAAATCATAAAGGCACTCAGGTACAAGGATACGCTCTAGAGTGAAAGCCTTCCAGCTGAGGTGCTTTTTGATTTTCTTGCTCTGGTTTTGATCAATGATATTCAGTGGGAAGGCTGATCAAAGGTGAAATTCAACATGCATTACTAAAACAGAGAACAGAGTCCTTTTCTGATTACAGGAGAGGGCAATCTTTCCACTTGGCAGATGACTGCTGTCGGGAATTCAGACTTCTGGTCCAAAGGACTTGCATAACCCACATCTGACTTCCAACATGAATGCAAGTTGGTGACCTATACACCTGGCATGATTAGGTGAAACGTAGTGTTACTTACAGTCCATGCGTAATGTTTCTGAAATTTGACAATTATAATTAACTACTGAAGGTCTTTCTAGGTCTACTTTTTTAAATAAAAGCAAGGCTCTAATGGGATATCCAGTGTCTCCAGTAATAGGGTTAATGCTTTACCTTAGAATTTTGCCTTCAATAAAAAAAGCTTATTTTAAGATTTAAACAGTATCAGCTGTTTGGCAGAAATGTATCAGCATACAAAGACATACTGGAAAGTGCTACTTATTTTAAATTCTTAGTACACAATGCAATAAATAGAGACTTAGTTAATTTTTCTTCTTATGAAACACAGTTCATTTAACTGTGAAGCATTACCTCAGTCTCAAACATTTCAGATCATCTCGTGTAACATAGCAGAGAACATCCGTTAAGGTATAGTCTTCAGCCAAGAACTGCAGAAAGAATTTTTAACAAACATTTTGTTAGAAATATTATTTAAATTCCTAAGCTCATCTTCCTAGAATAATCTGCCCCTAAAAATGGAAGGTTAAATTTGAGAAAAACCTAAAATTGAGCTGAAATGTGGTACACGTAATGGAAAAACACTGTTTCTACAAATACAGTGAAACTACTTAAATTTTACACTGTATACTCTGTATCAGCATAGCCTGCACAACTTGAAAGATGTAATGCTTTTACAGCTACTCAAAATCCTTGTCAACTGGCATTTCTATTGTTACCAGTGGTATCTGGGAATCACGGACTTCACTGAACACAAATTAGAGCATAAGTAATACCACATTTAACCCATGAGGAAATGGAAACAGTTAAGACCTACCTTTTCAAAAATGGCATCTAAATTTAATGTAATTGAACTTGGAGGAACCTTTGGTCTGATCTGTAGGAGTGTTAGCTACATGTAGGTGTTCCTAAATTAGCTGAAATCCTCCACACCTCTAAAGTTATATAATTTGCTGCAGAGCAGACTGATCTACTTCAGGATATTTCACTATAGCACAGTTAGCTAAGGGTGAACATGTATCAGCAGGAATGCTGCAGGGTGTAAAGACACTGAAAACCCAAGAGTGTCTATTTACCAGGATATTTTATTGCTTTATTCATAATCAGATTTAGGAACTATTAATGGTACTGTATATTTATGAAGGCCTTCACATTCATGGCTTTTCCTATCCTCTGAAAACAAATTAATCTCTCAAAATGTGCTGAAGTAATTAAAAAGGTTTGGTATTTTTTTTGGAACTGAGTCACAAAACAGTACTGCAGCTGTGCCAGGCAGTGAATAGGATCATTGCTACCTTGTTTATCGTGGCCTCGTCAGCTCCATGAACTCGCAGCCAGTTTATGAGATCAGGGTCTTCGGTCCCTGTGCCCGTGGAATGACGATGACAGACAGACAACCCAGGAATATCTGGAAAAGCATATTTGAGACAAGGTTTTGTGTTGCCAAAGCAACCTCTTGTTATTTTTGCCTCTCCAAGCACTTTCTTCAGTAAGCTTTCCCTTCAAGCTTAGAATACCCTTATCCCCTTAAATAAATGCCAATCCCAAAGAATACGCTTAACTACAATTTATAGACAGTTATACATTGATTTCTCAACTTGGTTAAGGGTACAGTAAAAGTAGTGTGAACATTGACACACATAAAATCTTTCTGCCCTCTTCCAAAAATGACTTTGCTAGTACAAGGCACATCAGTTTCACTGTCACTGTTTCTACACAAAGGTTGTTTCATCTATTAACTGAACTGTTCAGTGTAATTTGTACAATTGCTGCACAGGCAATGTCTTAGTCTGAGGATCAGCTGCTTTTGGGAAGCAACTCTTAGAAGCACATTACACAGAAATATCAAACTGCATTAGCACTTCCACCTTCCTCAGGGCAGACACGGCAAACTCAGCTTCCCTCAGTAACGTTTAAGTTGTATTTGCATCTCACCAATTAGATCCTCTTGAACTTTCAATGGAATAATTGGAACAGTCTGTAATTCAAGGAACATATATCTAAACATACTAGATTATCCTCCTCAGGGATAATACTTATTCAGTAGGATATGAACCTTGTATTCTTCCATATAACCACAAATAAAAATATTTAAATCATACCATTCCTTGTACTGTGATTAACAAATCCAGTAATTTGTTTCACAATGTGCATTCTTACTTCAGAGCAAATTCTACCAAAAGCAGCACAATAAAGCATCTCTGCTGAGACTGGCTCAATAAAATGAACAGACATTTAGCTGGCACTTTTTTATCTGTAGCCAGTGTGAAACTTCTCCTTAAAAATTCTTCTCACTTACCTATTGGCTGTGACCTGAGCTGTAGATTCCTGATCTCTTGATCTTTTTCTTCTATAGCTTGATGCAAGAGGACTTGAAATTCTCTCTCCTTTTGAACTAACTCCTCCAACAACCTATGAAGTAATGAGAACAAAGCACTCATTTCCTTCAGTAGCTTCAAATTTTCAGGAAAGGAAAGATCTTACTACACCTAAACTGGAAACCTTCCTGACAAAGACAAGGACAGACTTCTTCACCTTTCACAGATATATTCTTTCACTATAGATTGATTATGACCTATATTGAGATATAAACATTCATACCAAAGTCCCAAACACACCAGGCTCCACATAAATGTTCACCCACTAAACAAGTGGTAGAAAATTTCAGTGAAATTTCTACAGCCTGTGCTCTGTTTTAAACAAAACTGGAACTGAGAACAAATATCAAAGTGTTTCTCATAAACCAAGGGCTAAACCTTTGTAAGGAAAAAGTGCCAGTTCACATCTCTCCAGCAGACATTTTCAAAGGAATGGAAAAGGAAGAGCAGTGATGAAAATGTGGTGAAAACATATGGTTGCATTTCATAAATATGAAAAATACGTTCTCAAGCACACAAGGGCTGTCCATTCCTCACATCTAAGGCACCTTGTGCCTGCCCTTCTAGGCTATATTAAGGGTGAGAAAGAGAAGGCAAAATACTTGCCTACTCCCCTAAGCAATTACTTCTGAAAATGTCAAGCAGAAGTAAATTGAAACTTATGTTTGACCTCCTTCATAACACAAACCCAGAGAGAAACCTGGAGAGATTCAGTGGCTAGCACCATTTAAGCTGATCAAAAGAAAATAGTCAGAATATAATGGAAAATTAGTATGTAAAACTGCTGCAATTTGTTATTTTAGAGAAGTGGTTAAGTAAAACCCTGCATGGGAACAGAGCTGCTTGGTGCATCTACACAGTCCCACAGCTTGGTTATTATCAGTACAAACTGATATTCCATCCAGACAGGTCACCTTTCAGTTAGCTTATTCCTAGTCTATCTATTCTGATTAAAAAAAGGCCTCAGGGCCAATAAAGTAATCCATTATTTTCTCCTGATAACTGCCTGCTGCTTATGCCAACAAAGCTTTCATAAATATTTAAACAATTGTCTGTATTATTTATTCAAAATTTCTGCATGAATGACTGGATGTGATTATTTGGCCAAAAGCTTTGCATTTGAGAAATTTACAGAAGCAAAGTGCTAGCAAAAAAGTACCTCTACAATCTGGTCATTTCAGAGGCTGTTCCCCACCATAGGCTTGGGAAGTAAAGTGAGACAATCTAAAATATTTACATATTTCTTTAGGTTTATCAATAAGACAATCAAAATATTTCTCAGTGGTCATAAGTAAAAAAGTAAAGTGTGACATAAGGACTCCAAAATACTGATACTTCATTAAAAACAGTACAGTCTAATGAATTACTCTAATTATGGCAACCTTCTCAGACACATGTAAAAGTAAAGTGCAATTTAACATTTTAATTTCAAATGGAACTGCAGCTCCAAAAAATGTTCTACCAGCATAACAACTGTCTTATTGAAGAGATGTTCTCTTTCTACCAAGGTCACATTCAAAATTTGCTGAGGTCAGTAGGAAATCCAGTGGCATAAATCACATGCTGCAAAAGCGAAATATCTATTTTAACCAGACTATTTGATATATTTTAATGAAACAAAAATTAAATATATAGAAGATCATTTGGATTTGGATTTTTCACTTATATTTCTTAAAAGAACAACAAAACTTTAAAGAACCACATTTCACTTGCACAAAGTGCAAGACATTTCTGAAAAAAATACAATATCAAAATTTCTGGATCATTTCTTCTTTTAAACAAAACACCTATTTTCCCCACCTTTCTCTGATGAAAAGAACTTATTTAGTAAAAAGGTAATGGTTGTGGGTAGATACAGATCCTGCTTGCAGTGATTTCTGTGCACAAAACAAATCTGAAGCAGTTTCCTTGTGGAGTTTCTGTGTGGCTGTCTATTAACTTGAGTTCACTTGCTGAGAATAGCTATAGAAAAGAACAGCAAGTTCTGCCTTAATGGAAACAAAACATAACACTATTCATCAGCCATACAAAGCACACCGAAGAGAGAAAAAGCAGCAGTTTGGCAGCAAGTCAGTTTTTTGCCAAACCTTCCCTGAAAGGGCACCTGAAATCAAGTCTGACCTTAACTTGTATCACTATGGTTTTGTTGAAATTCATGAAACTATGTAAGTGATCAGTCACAGCTAAACAAGGATCATCATTAAAAGGAACAACTTACACTGCAAAGGAATTTTGGCACTGTCACTAGTCTTCCAGCTTACATATTTTGAAAGCTAACCAATGCATACTGCTGTAAGCAGGCTAGTGTCCCTGTCTGCTGATGTCCAGACTTACCTGTTTGTCTCTAATTTTAGCCTGCCCAGCTGGACACTCAGTGATCTGTGAGCAGCCTGGGAGTCATGGGACACCGTTGAGCTGAGTGTGCTTACACCTGAGGTAGCTACTGCATCTTCCAAGACAATGCAAGGCTGCTGGATGGCTTGGTTCTGAGGCTGCTCATCTTGATCTTCAACTTCTATATCATCTTGATCGGCTGTATCACTTTCAGATGCAAGACTAAAATGTGGCCTCAATTCTATTAAAATAGAAGCAAAAGAAAAACCACCAATGTTAACCATTAGTTAAAAATTAAAACAAAAGCAGACCCAAGTGATTATTTACAGATCATCCTATAGCTTTGGTTACAACAGACCTGAAATTTCTGTAACAGGAGAACAGATATTTTCTAGGGGCTTAAGGTCACTCAAAACATAACAGCACCTTCGTTTATGCAGATTATTATTCTGCCTAGTGAATGTTCAAGAGCTTAAAAACAAACATCTGGATGAACATGATTCCAGATTTGGCTACCACTTAATGTCAAATTGTGCTGAAGTATCATGTACAGCAGAGTTTCTTTTGCTTAATTCAATCCTCAGTAGTTTGTACTTTCTTATGTGTCTGACTTGAAACATTTTATTAAACAAATAACCATTATTTCTTTTCTATCCAGGTATTCCTGCTGTTGCTGTTCTGGCATATTTAGCATTCCATTATTATAAGAATACCATGTTCACCAAAAAGTGCATCGAAACACAGAGTGGAAATTACAAAAAGGCCCCTCTCCCAACAATTTAAAGCACACTTCCCTTCTACCTATCAGAGGGAACATTGCCTCTTTTGTAATGATGCACATCCACAAAACTAAGAACACAAAGCTATAACCTGGTTTCTGTTGCTTCCTACAGAGCCTACCAGGTATGCCAGATATGTACACACGATCTGACACTCCTACACAATCTATTATTGTAACAACATCTGTTTGTTAATTCTAACTATTTAATATAAAACTTTCTTCCTTCCTTCAATTGTGGCTCTTTACTGCTAAGAACTCCCTCTAGTCACCACATCAAAAAGTACTTTTTTTTCCTGACACACACTTGCTTTATGCCCTTTCTGCTGAGTAACTAAACTAACAAGTATGTTTTTCCTCTTTACAGAAGAAACATTTGTTCCTTGCTCGATTTCACCTCTTCATTTCAATGCTACATACCATTTTCAAGGCTGAACATAAGATCAACAGCGCTGTCCTTCCTCTAAATTCAGGAAAGCAGATTTGTTATCTAGCAGTTACCCAAATATTGCTAGGCAAATATGTCTGAATTTGCTTTGAACTTTTTTTCTTATTAGTGGGATGCAGAAGTTCTTTGCCATTGTTCACCACCAGGCAGCATAAAATTGTACCATTCCTTAAACATCCCATAACTTTTAGAACTGTTAAGGCCAGTGATAAATCTCCACATCATAAGAAAAAAAAATTAAGAAAAAAGAGGGAGACAAAGGCAAGGGAAAGTAATCAGAAGTAGGGTAAGGCAATTAGGGAAGCAGCAGATGATCAGCGCCTGAAAACCACTGGGGCACAGAGACTTTTGTTTAAGCTTGACCACCTAGAATTAATTCTGACACTGAGCTGTATGGGGAAGAACAGACTATTAAGGAGGAATTCTACAGTTACTCCTGTTACACAGCAATGAAGTACATGCCTGTAAGAGGTGTTCAGCATTCTAATCAGAAAACAGTTCCTTTGTGACTTCTAAGTAACACAGAAACTCTATTCATATATTGTTGGTTGTGCTAGGGGTATGAAAAATAAGGAGAACAGGAATAGCTGTAACTTTATTGTAACGTATTTGAAAATATCACCATTAATTCCAGCATTAGAAGTTAAGAAGAAGCAGAAAAACTAAATGTGGAAATAGATAGAGAAGTAACAGAATGGACTACAGTTTCATGTAAACAGACTCCTTCCCTCAGTGAAGCCATACATTCTAATTCCACATTTAAAATACAATGTACGAACTGCAGGCACTGCAGACCTGTTTGTTTGGTTTTGGCAGGTTTCAAGTCAGGGGTTTGGGGTTGTTTGGGTTTTTTTGCGGTTGTTGTTTTTTGGGGTTTTTTTAAGACAGCTCCTGACCATAAGCAATAGTTTGCACCATGAGTTTGCACCTCAAAAAGTAAGGTCCCACAGCACCTTAACCTACTACTACTCGTGTTGCAGAATCATTTAGATTACACATTGTGGAATGGTGCTTTCCAAAATAGCTTGAACAATACACAGATCAGTTCCTGAATTGCAAAACAGACAGTGAACAGGAAAAAGGCAACTGCTGGTTTCAAAATCCCAAGTGAAGCATCATAATCACAACTCTAAAGCATGTTTAAAGAGATCAGCTGATAAACATTTGCTGAGTATTAAGAATGACTCACCTGGGACCAGAATTGTAATAGCAGTCTGCACAGCTTTTCTGATGATGCTGTCCAATGCAAACATCCAATGTGGCTTAATATTATGATTTCGGAGAACTTTATTGACCTAGTAAGAGAAAATTCAGTTCAGATATTACATACTTCACAACTTAAAATGAGAATATATGTCATATAAAGTGATTAAACTTATGGATGCTGTATCCGAGCAGATGATTACAATTATTTCTTGACAGCAACCACACCAACTTCATCCATTTTATTGTAAGTCATGCAATATTTGGTATTTTTCATCAAGTACTGGTTCCTGTGTAGGGTGACTTTTGATAGCTGTGATACTTAACCTTCATGACTGTGGAGAGAACTTCAAAAGAATGCAAGCAAGACAAATAACAAGGACTATGTTATGAAAAGCTTGTAGCTGAAGCTAATTAATCTTGTTACTTTTTTTGGCATCACTTTCACTGCTTGCTCTGAGCACTACTTGTCTATTCTAGAGTACAATTGTAGGAAATATCAAAGAATTAATGTAATGCCACTCCTACTTAATTCTCACACTAGTTAATTGATGTTAGTTTAAACAATTAAGGAACTTCATTTTTGTGCTGTACCATTTTCTCTTTCCTTCTACTTCTTACTTTGTACAATCTGATGGTTTTCTACACTGGGCTGCTCCTAATTGCCTACAGGCCTGCTTACAAACTGTTTTTAGCCATACTTTCAGATGCCTGTATGGATGCTCATGCCCCTTGCACAAACATCTCTACACCATGGAACTGTTTTCCAGCTCCCAAATGACAAGGAAGTGCCTAGCCAAAAGTAAGCAGCAATAGCACAAAACTCAGTGCTGTTTTACAGCATGGAAGCAATCCAAAGCAACAAGGCAGGAGCAGAACTTAAACACTTGCAGGAAGCAACAAATATAACTATTTACAAAATTATCAAGTCACAGCATTATAAAAAAAAACATGGCAAAAAGATACTTCACTCTTCCTAAAAAAGGGATTAATTCAATGTCCTCATATTGTGAAACCTTTCTGTAAAAAATGACTGAAGTTACACAAATGATGCCTTCAGAGGATATGTACAAATTAATGCTATTATTCTCACTGCCAAAAGGCAAGAGTATTCAGTAATGCAGTAATTTATGCAGGTACCTGCACTGGCTTTGGTTGGGATGGAGTTCATTTCTTTCACAGCAGTCCCCATGGTGCTGTGTTTCAGACTGTGACTAAAACAGCCCTGATAACACACGCATGTTTCAGCTCCTGCTGAGCAAAGCTTATGTGCTGTCAAGGCTGCCTCTGTTCCTCTGCCCCAGCAGTGAGAGGGCTGTGGGTGGACTAAAGGCTGGAGGGGCACATGGCTGGCACAGCTGGAACAGCTGCCCTAGGAAATATTCCCTTCCGTGTAAGATCATGCTTGGCAATAAACTACAGGCTGTTTTTTTCGAAGGAGCTGTTGCTGAGGGATTGGCTGGGCATTAGTCTGCTGGTGGTATCTGACTGCTTTTGCAACACTTGTGAGCTTTTCCCCCCCATCCCTTTCACTTATTTAACAATCTTTATTTTGACCCACAAGTTTTCTCACTTTTGGTCCTTCCAATTCTCTCCCTCTTACTGTTGGGAGGGAGTGAATGAGTGACTGGGTAGGGGCTTTCCTCTACCTGCCAGCCACGGTCTACCCAGCACAGCAGTACTCCTCAATTCTATTGCCAATGGCCACGAGATGGCACTTGGACACTGTGTTTGGATTCAGAGAGCTATCAGCAGTGCCAGGGGAGCCTGCCCTGGGCCAGGCACCTGGACAGCAGCTGCCCCAAAGGTTTGCCCACTGTCCTCTGAGGCACTTTGCACCTTCCCAAACTGACTGCTACCAAGAGAGTGAAATGTTTAGCTAAATGTATCTTTATTGAGAACTGAAGAAGCATAATCTAACTTTGTCAAGATCACAACCATCCATAGTAATGTGATTTAGTTATTTATATTACATCACAAAATTCCTTTTTCTTCGTTGGTCTGATAAGAATGTTGTGATTATTAAACACTGTAACCTAAGATCACCTTATTAAGCCCCAAGAGCAAGGAAACTACTTTTCCTCACTTTTAGCAGTACTTCAGTCTCTGCAGCATCTGAAGTCTGGATACTGTCCTGGATTTCAGTGTAGTACTATAGAAATCTATTGTATGGCCAAAAGAATTGAGATTGTGTACATATATAAAGCAAAGTTTTTCTTTTAACTTTCCATGGGTTTAGTTAAATAATAATAGTAATGAAGGAGGCATCAGGTAAAAAACAGCAACTTGTAATGATGAAGTTAACAGAAAGTAAATCTTTTACTGATAAGAATACAACCCAGAAAATTACTGCCAAACAACTGATGCCCAGCAACATCTCTATTAGAACACCAATACAAGTATTTGTATTATTACCCCCTCCATTGTTTTCTTGACCTTGTATGCTTGTTTTTTTCTCTTCCAGTATCAAAAGAATAGTAATATGAGGTTAATAGAGAGAGCTGAAAGCACACTCAAAAGAATCAAAGAGAAAACTTTTGATTTGTAGAAAGATCTCTTTCATAGATTCATTTAACACTGGTTTTTTTCATAAAAGCATCTAATTCTTGTTAGTGTAGTCTATGCAACAGTTTACATGCTATGCCATCCTTCCTGACAGCTCTTCTACTTGTCTGAGTGCCCCAGGTTTAAATTCTAAAAGAATCATCCACCTCAAATATCTACCTGAATTGTCATTTCATTTTTACGGCATGACTTCAGTCTGGACAAGTGATACTCAGCACAGCTGCACCCTCCCATGTTCATTATTAATCTTAATCATTAAGTCTAACTGCTTGTGAACTAACACTTAAATACATACCTTAAGAAAACATTTCCTCTTCATAAACTAGCTATTTAAAGGCTACCCATGCATGTGTTTTGTTGCTCAGTGTAGGAAATGATAAATCTTGAATTCATTATTAGTAGAAAAGTAATGATTTAAATTCCTCCTTATCCTGCTTATTATAAATTGAAATTAAAATTTCTAGTTGGGCAGAAATCTGCTGCTAATCAAAAATACTAAAATAAGAATTCAGTACAGTATTACAAGGTAGACAGACTACTATGGGGGGCAATGTATTAGTTTGTAAGAGAAGTTTAAGAGATCTGCATTTATGTAGGATAGACCTGACATTCATTGTTGGTCTTATTTCCGAGAAAACCTTCCAAAATGAGATTTTTTAAAAAAGGCTTTCCTGCCTTACTATTATGACACAATTTCACACAATTATTCTGAACCTTCTATATCTTTAATTACCAAAATCTCAGTAGTGCTCAGGGTCTATGTCCTGCCAAAGGATCACAAGGCAAAGTCACTGTTGTGGGTTCAGATTTTGCTACTACAGTTTCAAAGCCTTCAAATATTTTTGTTTCAGCAACTCTGGGTGCAAGTTAAACAAGTTCTCTTTGGTCTTGGTTTGTTTAGGTTTTTCCAGTTTAGATGCACAAATTTCTTAGTAAAAATGACAACTTACAGCATCTTGAAAACCAAAGAGCACAAGCTGCACTTGGCTGATACCATGGCTGTCAAAGTCCAACTCCAGCTTCAATTTTGACAGCGTGGTAGCGATGATTTTGCGATCAGTGGACCGTACAAACTCTCTGAGGCTGGAAACGAGTGTTGTGATATGCTCCCATTTTAGCTTGGGTTCTTCAGCTCCCTGGCAGAAGAGAGAGGAAAAGAAATAGCTTTGATAGTCATCTTTTGAAACACACATCCAGAAGGACTTCAGCCAGTAATGTCAGTTGGCAATACAGGTTTTCAGAAACTCTGCTGCTATGGTTGAGGGAAAGGTGCAGCTGCAGGTGAGGTACTGGTGGCAGCATAAGTGCAGCAGCACGGAGCTCTGGGGCTGAGCTCCCTGGTGACACAGGTAGGAACTCCATGAACAAGTAACTGACTTTGTTTTACACCAGCTGCTGAAGAATGTAGTGCACACTGTAGTGTGTATATGTCTTTGTAAAGCAATGAAAAGATATGAATAAATGTACTGTGCACTGGATACTAAAAATTACTCATGATTGCAAACACATACATACTTTGCAGTGCTTCTAATTTCTGTGTGCCTTTCAGAGACAATTTGCAAAGTCCTACAGCAGCATTTAAAAGAAGGGATTAGTCAAAGTTATGCAGGAGGCTCACAAAGAGACTGGTTGTTTCTTATATAATTTCTTAATTTCCCTTAATACAGAACTTCTACACTTAGCTGTTCTTAAAGCAGGTCTACAAAGACCTCACCATCCTAGTATAAATATTCATTTGCCTATTTTTAAAAGCTTTTGTATTTTTGCATGAGCTACTAAAGTAGTGAAAAGCTCAAAATCATTAATCAGAATTACCAACCTAAGGAGAGCGCTGCTGTATTTGCTCTCATAAGTAAAGTTATGCCAACGGAATGCAAATTTCAAAGCCAGATCTTAAATTAAGCCAGAGCTGTATTTGAACATGAAGTATTAGATGCTTATTCTGAAGGAAGTAAAGTAAATATTTATATAGACTAAGGATATCCAACATTGATTTCTGTAAGAGAAGGACATATGGTGTTTGGTTCTATTGCATTTGCTGGTTTTATGCCATGAATGTTATGGCTGGCCAGACACCAAGAACTCTTGCTTAACAGTAACACTGAGCTTTTGACTATAGCCAATTAATTTTGATCAGGATGAAACAAAGATAATTTGATTGAGAAAGAAGCTTAAAAAAAAAAAGCAAAAGTTCTAGAGCAGTCAAAGATACCACTGACTAAAACATCCACCTGAGATAAAAGATCCTAGCCTCTGCTCTCGATCTGCTTTGAAGAATTCACCTGATGATGTTCTATGCAGAAGTGGATCTCTCACTATTCTGCAGTAGCCAAACTTCTTTTCAGGTAAATAATTAAAAAGCCATTAGAGCAGCTAGGTAAATGTACACTGTAGCCCTGGACTAGAAGATCCAAGTCCATCAAGGCACTATGGGGACAGGATGAGCAGTGCGACTTGCTAATTATAAACAGCAACCCATTTTGTGAGGGCATTCTTCTCCTCTAGCCCTCATACCCAATGACTTTGCTGAAACCTTTTTTGTGAAAAGTGTTTGTGAAGAAAAAAACTCTATGAAATCCTAAATCCTGATGAGGCCTAACAAGCAAACCAGTCTTGTTCTATTAGTAATTTCTTGCATTTTTCAAGGGAGAAAACAGTCTTTGGGAGTCAAAGCTCTACATCCTTTTGAATGGCAGCCAGTCACATGAACATGAGCTTTGAACTCTTCGGCTCTAAAATTCTGTGTCTCTGCTTCTCTCTCAGGCTGTTCCAGCCCCAGCTGAGAAGGGCATGAAACACAGAGCACACTCTGGGATTTGTGATTGAGTTTCAGCCTATCACAATCACTGATTATTACTTGCATAAACAAAAACTGTCTGTTACAGCAACACTCTCACAAAGCACAGATCACAAGTATCTTTCTCACCACCTTATCTTTTAACATTTTCTGTAGTTACCAAGATAACTGTGGGTTACTCTCTCCCCCCTCCCAAGAGTTAGAAGCTGGTTTTATTTGCATGGCACCAATTTCCAATTACAGTAACTGTAGTACATACATAATAATCATACTGGTTTGCATCAGTTTCTAAAAACTAGTATCTTTAGAGGCTGGGTTGTCATGTTTTATACAAATGTTTTAGACCAGAAATACTTTGCCTTGAGAATGAAGTGAATCAATTAACTACTAACACACAAACAAGAACAAAAAATCCTGTCAACCAATTACAGTGTCGCAACACTTAGGAGTGTGGTCATGACCTGTTATTGCTTCAGTGTTGTCCTGAACTGATACATCATCATAATGAATCATCCCCACAAAGGAGTGCCACAAGGTCATTCTGCAATAATTTTGTTGTCTGCTCTAGCTCTCACAATTACTACATCTTCTCTCCATACATGCTCCCAACTGCACTGAAGAATAGCTGCAATCCATTTTCTCCCCTAGCCCCCTCTTTCCCCTGTTATGGCTGTTGGCTAGGAGGCAATGGTGTATCCATTTTTTCTACACAATAGCATAACATAAGGCCAGAGCAGGCCAAATGACCTAAACCTCCCTCTGTCAAACCAGTCAGCCAGAACACAGAACTTTAAAAACGGGTCAAAATAATGCACTCCTGGAGATGATCTCTCTTATATGAGTAGGCCTGACTCAGTCAAATTTGAAAAGCACTGGCAAAATAGAGTATCATGAAAACATGTTTTTCTGTTGTCTTGCCAGTACTAATACCCAGGTATATACATATTAATTACAAACAAAAAAGGCATATGTAATGCAACATGAACAATTTCAAAGCTTGTTTTTAATAGCCCAAATAAAACAGTAACTGTGAAAACTTACATGGTGTATGCTTTCTAGTTTAATCAAACTTTATTTCTAATTGGTTTACTATGTTTAATTTCAAAAGCTCCAGGTAACTGCAGAGAAGTCTTAGAATTCCATAAAATTCTTGCTGCCCTCTGAAATTACCTGAGTCAAAGCTTCCATCAGGTTCCTCACCACCTGCTCTTGGTCCTCAGTTAATATTCTGTGGAGGGTGGCTCTCCTTTCACTGTCTTTCTTCAGCATGAAAAACCCAGAATCTTTCTCTTCAGGTGAAGGAGGTGCACTGTGATCCTCAAAGTGTTCATCTGGGATGCTGAATGAAAGACACAGTGAAAAGAAACATTATAAAAACCATCCTGATGCAGCATTTCTAATCTACTGTGTAACAAAAATGTCAGGTAGCTCTTTACCTCAGAAAAAGGGACCGGATTCCCTTCCCATCTTTTTCTCCACAGGATTTGGCTCTTGTTTTGAAAGAGAATGGATCAATTTTTAATTCTGTATCCGGTGAGACAGAACCATATTCACTGCTGCTACTTGTATCTTCCACCAGGACAGGAACAGGTAAGGATATACTCCGAAGATACTCTGTTTGCATAGGAATATTCAGAAATTAGAATTTAGTAGCACCATCAGAGTTTTGAAGTGAAGATTATTTTTTCAGAGGAGACAGAAAAACTCCAGCCTTCCCACACACCAACACAAAATATTGGAAAAAAATTGACAAAAACTCCTAAAGCCTTTTTGTCTGGAATAGAGTTATCTTTCAGGTATGTTTTTATTCTTGAAAGATGGAAATGTTGGGCTTATTCAGAGTTCACTCACGGAACTTCAACACTGAAGTGAACGTGCATCTCCTACCATGACTTCCAGCAGAGGGAAAATGTTTCTATAGGGTAAGACATCCAAGCACCTTCTGAGGTCTTAATTTTATGGGTGTATATAAATATATATAAAAATATATTTTATACACACTACATATAAGTATACATACTATAAGATATATAATATACATTTCTTCATCAGATTAATTTGTACAAGTTTAATTAATTCATAATAGTTGACTAATGATAATAGGCATGCATAGTTTTAAATCCAGAGCACACATTACCACTGCAGGAAACTACTCATATCTATTTCACATGTGCACATTTCAAAATGTACTTTGATATCAATTCAGCATGAAAGTAACTATGTGTGTGTTCAGTTCCCTCCCACTGGGAGAGTTCCCAGTTCATTTCCTGAAAGAGATGAGTATCCTGTATCCTGGTCTGACGAGAGGTCTCAAATGCATTTTGGTTTGTCATTTATAGAATTTAGTCTGATAAAAATCTATGTTATGATTCTCCACAAACCTTGGCTCTGTGGCTGCTATAAAGCAGCCATTGGTTTCCACCAAACGTTCCCATAAATGACAGCACAGCCCTTCAAGCCTGTATCACCCACCTGCCTGGACAATTAAGCCATAGTCTGGTAGGATTAAAAACAGCTGTTCAGATATGCACAATGAATTAGATGTTCCTAACAGAGAGAGGTCACTTACTTTCACAATTGTCACCACTTCTCTTTCCAACCTTTTATTGTTGACAGATTATACCAGAATAAGTGATAACTACAGTATCTACACAGGTATGTTTTTGATGGAGAAGTAGGTTAAAACTCACCATTTGTGTTGGCTGAAAGGACTGTGTGAGAAAAGGAAAGAAAAAAAGAAAGGTAAATATGCTGAAATTAACTGAGAAACTAAGCATAGTCTAAAGAGTAACTTCCCATTTTTATGGACTATCTCAATTCTCCTAGCTGCAATCTCCAAAAGTGTAATTTATTGCAATTTAATTTTATTCTGAGGGGGTGGAAACCACATTAAAAATGATCACCGACTATCATCTCCTTTACCTGATATTTTTCTTTCTTTAAGTACCATGCTAAAAATATACAGAAGATATTTTCCAAAATATATATCCACACACAATAGCTCTCAAAAATCCTTTGCTACTTTCCATAATTTAGAACACTACAGGAAATTAACATTTCCTGAAAATGAAATTGCATGAAACAAAAATAATGCAGTGTATGCACATTTGCTATGGGACAAATATTATTTTGCTTATGCAGAAAACTCCACTGAGATTTAATAGCATGTTCTAACCTTACACAAAATATACTCTATATAAATCTTCTTTCAATGAAAACATACGCAAATTTAAAAAAAGGAAAAAATGAAACAAAAATCCAACAACCATAAAAGCTGCACAAAATCACAAACAGACTTTAAGAAACCTTATTAGAAATACTTATATAAATTGACTTCTGTGACAACATAACAGAATTCTGCTACAACAGTGTTTCTGCAGTAAGCTGTTGGTACAGAAGGCCACAACTGAGCATTCACATGGGATGGAGATCCGCTGTGTTCATCCTTAAGTCTAAATCAGCAGTTTCAGGAAACAGTACCATGGGCAAGAGGAAACTTCCAGATTGAATTTAGCAATGCCTACCTGAGAGCTTTGAAGGAGACTTTCTTTTCTTGCTTGAAACCTTCAAGAATTCATCTATAAGTAGCTCATGAGCAAAAGCTCGTTTATCAGGATCTGGTTCAAAGCAACGCAATATAAAAGCCTTGGCTTCTGCAGACATGGATTCAGGAATTTCTGGGTGTATTTTAAACATCCCCACCTGAGACAAATAAAGGGAGAAACAATGGCCTAAACTGTTCTTCCCCCAAACATTGAACGACATCAAAAAGCTGTTTAGATAGAAGAAGTGGTATTTAATATTAACTTTATACAATTAGTTTATTAATTCAGAGAAAAAAACCCCAAACTATTACAAACTGTATAAACAATTACATTAAAAAACCCCCACAGTTGCAAGCAGAGGCTCTTCACAAAGCAGAAAACTGCTTCTTTTTCTCAGTTTGGTGGTGTTTTTTTCTTAAACACTCAGGCTGCTGAATAGCTGCTATCTCTCTACTAATCTATTCAAAAATAGACAGCACTCTCTCTCAGCTGAATCAGGTGATTGTTCTTAACATCCTCAAAATCCAAGCACTTCCTTTATCTCCCTTTCTTGCAACCTCTAATTCCAGCTTCTCCAAAACAGTCATCAGATTTCTTGTGTTTAGAAATACAGTTCTGAGCTGTACAAGGAAGATATCTGACCTTAAACATGGCTGCTTGTGGTTCTCCCAGCTCATAAAATGGGGGTTTCCCTGTAGCCATCTCAATGATTGTGCATCCCAAAGACCAGATGTCTGCAGCCTTCCCATAGCCACGTGGCCCTTTGTCTATGATCTCTGGTGCCATATACTGCAGGGTACCTGTTTAAAACACATTCTTTTTTGTTTATTTAGGCATAATAATGCTGCAAATAGATAGCTAAAAGACAAGAGGGACAAAATGACTGAGGAGTGAGCAATATCAGAAGAGTTAAAAAATTCCCTTTTATTATTCAAAAATTTCCACATGCATTCTATATAAAACTCAAAATAGTACTCAAGATGTTACTTGTGCTAAAGACATTTGATATCATCTACTGATCTGGAGATTCCTTTTCAATGTCGATGACAATTATTAAATGTTTCTAAAGGTTTTGGATCAGAGATAGCTTTCATTTATTTTTCTGTATCTTAAAATTAAAATATGGGAAAGCACTCTGAACTGTACCCAGAAAGGAAAAGGAAGAGAAACCTGAAATCTTAACCTAAAAGAGTAGGTGAGATGAACATTTTCTTCTGAAGTAACGGAATCAATCTGACACATCATCCTGCATTCTGTTCCTTTTACAGAAGCAATGGAAGAGCAACGGATGGAATTAAAATATCAGTCACTTCTCATTTTACATAATTATTTAATGCAGTGCCACTGCATGATTTAACACCCAAATCAAATTATCAAGCAGAAGGAGGAGCAACTGAATGACAGGTTCTGTAGATACACGATTCTGGAGATGAAGTCCCGATGTCCAAGCCAATCATGAAAGAAAAAGATCAGCAAGATGAAAAAGCCATGTGTACAAAGGAGACAGACTCAAATAAAGCACAGGAGAGACACAGCTCTTCTGTTGCAGAGGACTTTGATGTCACAAGTGGAACATCCAAAACAGCATTCTCTTTGAACAGTGCATACAAGTACAGTGTATAGCTTAAGATTAAATATCTGAAAGTTATTCTTCCAGTAACCTTTTATACTGATTTTAAGTCAATGAAAGTTCAGCATCTGTGGATTCTGACCCTACACACAGAGTTCGAGTGAGGATAAGAAAATCTCCTCTAGGAACATACCAGTGAAGGTTTCAGTACAAGGATTGATTCCTGCAAGTCTCTTTGAAGTTCCAAAGTCTGAAATCTTTAACACTCCACTGTATGTGTTGATAAGCACGTTATCACCCTGAGGAAAAGAACATGCAGAGCAATTATTTTTCTCTGCAGACCCTTCATCTAAGATTTTTGCATAACCTGTTTCTACAATGCACTCTTTACTAAGTAAGTGACTTCTTAAGAGAGAAGATGAAAGAGAAATCAATAATGTTTCTGCCTTATGCAATCCCATTAACAAAAACTTCATCTCAAAGTAAATCTTCCCTCTTACCAGAAGGAATTCAGTTAAAGAATACTAAAAGACAAAAAAAAGCTTTTTTTAAAAAAACAAGCCAAACACTTTTTCATCTGCAATCTTCTTGGAAAAGAACTTGCTAATTATCTCATCCACTATCTTCTTCACTTCAATCAGATTTTATGAAAGTTCAGTCATGTCTTTGAAAACAGAAAAAGAAGTATCTACTTTATCACATATTAAGTTGCTCTATGTGAATTTTCCTAGAATTCAAAAAACTCCAAATATATTTTATTGGTGCAAATTGAAATCAACAATGATTCACCTACCTAAACCATGATTCAGAATAGGAGAGAGCTTTCAGAAAATAAGTTTTTAAATTACAGGACAAATAAACGGCTATGCAGTTACATAATACTGTCAGGCTTAATTCTCTGCAAATTCTTACCTTTATGTCTCGATGCACTATTTGATTATCGTGGAGGTACTTTAATCCTTCAAGAATCTGCTTGGTGTAAAAGCCAATTGTCTGCTCATTATTTTTTAATGGTCCCCATTTTGATCGTAGAAGAGCAGAAAGACTGCCTATAATTTTGGAGAGCAAAAAGTGAGAATAAAAATCCCATCCAATTCTGCTTTCTTCCCCAAAGGAAAAAAGTAACAACAAGCATCAATACCAATTCCAAGTGCAGGCATTTCATCTATAATCAAAGTCCACTCTAGTCAACTGCTTACTTGCATGACCACTGGACTGCACAATTAAAGAGTCTCAGTATCTCTCGGGCAGTTTATGAAGAACTGAAGCCCATGGGAAGGGCTCACATTGGAGAAGTTCATGGAGGACTGTCTCTCTTGGAAGGGACCCCATCCATACTGGAGCAAGGTAAGGAAGTGAGGAGTCCTCCCCTTGAGGAGGAAGGAGTGACAATACTGATGAACTGACCACATTCTCTGTCCCCCTGCAGCACTGGCAGGAGAAGGCAGAGAAAATCCTGAGTGAATTTAAGTCCAGGAAGAAGGGAGAGGTAAGGGGAACGTGTTTCTAAGATTTGGCTGTATTTCCCATTACCCTACTCTGATTGGCTTGACAATTAATTAAATAAGTCTCCCCAAGTCAAGTCCATTTTGCCTGTGATGGCAACTGATGAATGATCTCTCCCTGTCCTTATCACAGCCCATGAGCCTCGTGTTGCATTTTCTCTCCCTTATCCAGCTGAGGAGCAGAGTGACAGAGTACCTTTGGTGGACACCTGGGAGCCAGCCAGGGTCAGTTCAGCACTGATCTGTTGGTAAAAGGAGCTCACCTGCTATAGCAATGATCTGAGCTTTATCTGTAGCACACCATATCTAACTCCTCAAGCAGTTTGAGGGCACAGTTCTCCCTACTGATTTCAGAAAGAGACACTACAGAATATTACACCTGTATGAAATATGTAGCCCTATTGTATGTTTTTATACTTTTAAAATGCTAAAAACCCAAACAAACCTATCAACCACCAAACCAGTCTCCCCCAAAACTTACCACCTGGCACTTGTTCCATGAATATTTTGATGAAGCCATTCTCACTAAGAGAACCTAAATACTGGACAATGTTCTTATGTTTGAGATGCTTATGCAAAGCTATCTCTTCATGCAGAGGTTGGGAGTACCTGAAAAGCAAGGAAGCAGTTTATTCTTCATCTCGGTGAAGAAAGCCTTGAAACAGCTTACATCGAAAATGAGTATTTGTTAAATTAATTTAACAACACTGGTTGTGACCAGCACGTACTAAAATATTATGTAATCATATGTAAATACAAATAGCATATACAAGATTATATATAATATTGTGTATTCATACATACAAAATGTTACAAACATACACAGAGTGAGAAAAAAGATTTTCTGAAAAATAAACTACCCCAGTCTAACTCCAAGAGAATAAACAGTTGTGAAAGTGGTTGGGTTCATATTGGTGCCAAAGTGAACTAGTAAACTATAAAGCTAGTGTATAAATAAAAACACTTCAATAATGAAAATGAATCACCATTTAAATTTTAAAGTAGAAGTCTTTGCTGAAGGCAAGATGGGGTATGAGAGTAAGAAAACAGAAATAATTAATGGAGAGATATAGAGTAGAACAGAACAAAACAATTTCACCAAATTCAATTTAGTCCAAGGCAAAGTATTTTTCAGAGATAAGCTTTTCAACAGCCTTTCTGCCAAGGAAGTTTCTGGAGTCAGGGTCTTTCTACAGTGTTGACCACCAGAGCTCAGCAGCCGATGTGCTGAGCTGATGTATTAGTTCCACCCTGACACTCTTCCTGACTTAGGCCTGCCCTAATGCTTCCCTTGGAGGTGGGTCAGCTGCCAGATCTTGTGTATTTTCTGTGTATTTCTGGCAAAATGTAGACAATATGCTGACAGTCTGGTAGCTCTCTTCTCTAAAGCACTAACATCTGTGCCAACACTTTCAGAGTAGCTGAAATAGATGAAGGACACTGACCTCCTTCTGTCAGTCCAAATGTGAAAAGTGGTTGCAGCATTTGCAATTGAGGTTGTTATAAGAAAAGTACCTGTGACTTCCACTCCCTTTAGCACAGGTAAACCTCACCTCTCCCTCAAAGAGCATCAATCTACTAGTGGAGGCTGAACTCTTACAAAAGTGTAGGGAAAAGAAAAAAAAAAGTGGTCATCTGAAAATCCCATTGGATAACAAGTGTTGCAGAAAAGAACTATTTGCTTAATGGAGAGTATGATTATGCAATTCTGAGTCTGTTTACTAAAAAGTAATTTGAGTTTTACCTTACCTCTCCACATGATTATAAAGATTCTGACTACATTGTTAGTCATACAGAAATGCAAAATCAAAGACTGTATTCTTGAGTTCTGTTAATGAGATACTACTTCTGAGCAGCAGCAGCAAGACCATTATAATTCTTCTTCCTGCACTTTTAAACAGCACAGTTGAGACTTGAGCAACAAAATAATTTTGCAAATAAAATAAAGCCATAAGAAAATTCTTCCCTAGGATGAAGCATTTTTTGTTTTAGAGCTTAATCACTAGAAGACTTTAAATGGTATGAACAAAAATTCTAAATCATTATCATGGAATGGTTGGAGTTAGGGAGAAATTTTAAAGCTCCAACCCTCCTGACATGGGCAGGAACATCTCCCACTAGACGAAGTTGCTCAAGGCTTTATCTAAGCTGGCCTTGTCAGTCACTCTTCCCTTATCTGCCACTGTTGTAGCCCTGTCACTGGAAGGCCACCAAATTTGTTAGGCGTGATTTGCCCTTAGTGTTGCCATGTCTGCTGTCACCAATCACCTCATTATTTTCCATGTGCATTACCACACTTTTAAAGAGGACCTGTTTCATGATCACAATCAGCACAGAGGTGAGACTGACTGACCTTTAGTTCCCTGGGTCTTCCTTATTCCCTTTTTAAAAACTTGGGGTTTATTTCCCTTTTCCAGTCAGTGGGAACCCATGGATATAACTCTTCAGGCCCCATGGACTTGTGCATGTTCAGGTTCCTCAGACGGCCTCAAACCTGATCTTCTACAGTGGGTGGTTTTTGATTCTCCCAATCCCTGCCTTTGCATCCTGTGACTTGGGTGGTGTGGCTGAAGCACTTGTTGAACACTAAGGCAGAAAAGCTGTCAAATACCTCAGCCTTCTAATGTCCTGGATAACCAGGTCTCCCATTTCCTTCTACAGAAGAAAGTGGACATTTTCCCTAGTCTCCCTTTTATCACCATGTACTTACAGAAGCTCTTCATGATGCCCTTGACATCCCTGGCCAGATTTTATTCTATTAGGTACTCTAGCTTTCCTAACCTGATCCCTGGCTGCTCAGACAATATCCAATTTCTCTGTATTCCTCTCAGGCTACGTGTCCTTGCTTCCACTCTTTGTAGGCTTCCTTTTTGTGCCTGAGTTTTCCAGGAAATGCTTGTTCCTTCAAGCAGTTGTCCTGGCTTTTTTTCCTGATTTCCTCTTTGTTGGAATGGAGAATGTGTCTCTGTAGTCTAACATTTCCTGATAAGTTAATTTTTCAATAGCTTTTATTCAACATGTAGTAAAATTGAAGACTCATTGCTTTTTGGATAGAAATATTTTCATTTCCAGCCGTACCTGACTCAGAACTTAAATATTTTTTACAAATTCAAAAGGTGGTAATTCTTACTTTTTAAATTATACAAATTAACTTCAGAGATTGTTTTCTTTCTCTAGACTTCTTTCAAAGTGTGAAAAGATCCGGTTACAATTAATCAGAAGTGAATTAATAATTTTTCCTTACTTTGCCATTAAAAGAATAATACCTGAAATTCATTCTGGAAGCCTCTAAACGTTTAGATGAAAGACTAACAGCTTCCCAATAATCTCTTTTGTGATATGCTTTGCACATTGAACCTGAAATCTTTTGCCTTGAAAATTCTTTTAAAATGTGTTTTGGAGAAGAAAAATCTAGATTTTTTTCCTTTCAAGTAGTTACTGCTGTATTGGCTATCTTTCTATTAATCACAGTTGTTACAAGCAAATTTCTTCTAACATACACAAAATTTGCAACTATTTTGAGTCAACAGATTGTTTTATATAATAAAGCTATACTTTCTGGGAAGTGTAACATACATGGAAGTTCATTTTGGAATAACTATATAGAGGATAGAAGGATTCCCCTCCCCATAATCTAAGTTCTAATGGCTTTAAAATATTATGAGAATGGAAAAATTATTAGACTACATATCCATTTGAACAGCCTATCTATAATGAATTCCAAAAGATTCAGAAGTGTTAATTTCTAAATGTCAAAGAAAAAAACCAAGTCAGAACAGAATAACCAAAGGGAAGCCCACAAGGCTGAACCATGAAAAAGAAACTGAGCTAAACGTGACAGTTTAATACAGTCAGCTTCAACTGAAAACTCTTTAGATTTCATATCACTTTTATCACAATATTTGTGGAAATCTATGTATACAAAATAGCATATACTGGAAGTCTTCAGATACACAAATACTAAGGACATTGAGCGCCTGGTCCTTACATGCCAACCTTTATACAGGAGAGAGGGTTACACACACATAGAGACACTCTGCATTAAAAAAAAAAATTAACAAAGATACTATTCCACTTGACATTCTAATGTTATGTGTCTTCAAAATAAATGGTGCAAAAACAAGAAAGAAAAAATGTCTTTATCAACAATTCAGGCCCAGCATTTTAAAGGACTGCAGAAATCATGAATTTCAATAGGTGTTTTATATGGACATGCCTGAGTATGTCTAAGTAGATAGGGCTTATCGCCAGGTATTTGAGTGATATTCTGCACTTCAGTGGGTTTTTGGGTGTTTTTGGTTTTGTTTAATGAAAAGATACTAGTACCAAATCCAGCAAACATCTAAATTCTCAGTTGTGATCACAATCTACTCCAAAACTTGGAAACATCTAGTTACAAAGATAGGGAACACCACTATATACCATAGACAGGTAATTTATGGGCAGCTTTGTCGAAGAGGCACTCCTTGATCAGCAAATTCATTGACCATGTTAGTGATGAAATCATGTAATGCACAAAATTTGGACTTAACCAGAGTTACTATACCTGCTGTCTCTCTCTGGGATTTCCTTAATAGCAATCCTGACTTGATTGCTCAGATCTCGTCCTGCATATACAATGCCGTACGTTCCTTTTCCCAGGATGACTCGCTCACCATTCTCATCATACTCGTAATCATACTGCATAGCAAACAACAACAGCAACATGAAATAGAACAGAAGGACAACATTTATTCTGTCTGACTCTGTGACCATAACTAAGGCATCTAGAACGCTAGTAGCTTTCTGCATAACATAGACGATAAAGGAAAAAAAAAACCCAGACAAAAAAACCACCACTTTAAGATGACAGCTGGGATACGGTGCAGACACACCTATGTTTTCGCAGTGGCTTCTGAGGCAGCCTTTTCAGGGAATTGCGTTAAGCCGGGCTGGTCTGGGCCGTTCCGGGTCGGTGCGGTCCCACCCCGCGTCTCAGAGCGCAGACCCGCAGCCCGGCCGGCAGGAGCCCGAGCGGACGGCAGAGGGCGCTCGCTCTGCGCCAGACGGAGAGCGCGGCTTCCACCGGGCACAGGGAGCACGGCAGGACACGCTCCATCCCTCCCGGGGGCCCTCCTGACCTCCCCACGGCATCCCAAACCAGCACAGCCTCCGCTCCGACACGGCCAGGCCTGCCAGCAGGCTGTGCCAACGGAGGTTACTCAGCACTGCGAGTTAGAATTCAGCTGAGTTTGAATTTCAAAATGTTTAAGGCCAGCCCAAAAAACATGTGTTAGAGAGATTACTGATCTGTCCTCTTGTGTAATGCAGACACAGAATTTCACAAGTTCACTGCGGTGCTAAGCCCAGTAGCTTAAGTCTAGTTAAAGTATTTTTTATTTTCTTCCATATAAAGATGGGAATCTTTTTAATAAAAAAAAGAGAATCCACTAGTTCTTTTAGTAGTTTGTTTCAACAATTAATTATTCTCATGGTAGTCATGCCTCTTAATTCAATTTTTTTGTTGTCATTGCTGAATTTAATTTTTATTCAACAGATTAAAGAAACCATTAGCACATTGCTATTTTTCCTGTAAAAATACTTATCCACTGTAATCAAGTCACCCACTGTTTTTCTTTTTGCTAAAATAAACAGGCACCCTAAGGCTCTCAACAGAGGCTCTTTTTCTCTGCCACAAGCAACCCCAAGTGGTTTCCCTTTGTCTTATCTCTGATTTCAGAGAGAATGTTATAAAATGTGTTATAAATGTTATAAAATGCCAACATGAAAAGTAGGACAGAGGGCTGTCCACAGTCATTACACAGCACTGACTCTCTCAGTTAGTTACAGATGTCTCTGAAGCTTCAGGACACCAGATTTTCATGTGCTAGGACAGGGCCTTAGGTATTCTCTCCTGCTTCCTGACACCTCAAAGAAAGCTTAAACACTTTAAGTGCTGCATTGTACCCAATAGCCTGGTCCTCCCTCTTCACCTAAGTGTGTGTTCAGATAAAACTCCAGGTGGGAACACAGCATAAACAGTAACTTCACTAATTGACTTCACTAATCCCTGGAAAAGGAATGAATCATTTACTTCAGTGAAGTGCTAGACTAGAAGCCTGTAATTTTGTATGTTGGGAGAAAAAAAAGTACAAATACCTCTAGAGAGTCTCCCTCACATTCCCCTTCCTCTGTAGTCTTCCCCATTTCTTCAGTGATACTGTTCACCATGTCAAAAAACCTGTAAAAAAAAAAAAAAAAAAAAAAAAAAAAGGAGAGGAAAAAAGGAAACACACACTTCAGCCAGTAACTTGAGAGTGTATAGGAACAAAGTAATGAAGGGATCAAGAGAGGACTTAAGTACAGTAATTATTATTTTATATGTCTACATATCATGTAATAACAATGTATATATATGTAATTTATACAGTAAGTATAAATTCAGTGTATAAATTTGCTTGCCAGAAGAAAAATTTTGTTTACATGGTGATTTAGCCATCAAAATCTGAAGTTTTTCTACTTCTTTTACATGTACAAAAAAAATCCATGATATGTGAAATTATTAATGGAATTAGTATTTCAAAATCTACAGCTGGGTTGAAATTCCCATCCTATACCACGATTTCTTTATGTTCATTGAAAGCACTGAAGCATCATGAGAAGTGCCAGGAAGTCTTGCTACATTTGGAAGAGTTTTTGTAGTGTAGGAATTCTGGGTTCAAGTTTTTCCTTGAATGAAAAGGATGTCTATTTCATAACCTTTCATTTAAAAAATACTATTATAAATGACTTCTGCCCTTTTGAAAGAAGACAAGTACAAAAACAATGTCATGCTAAGGTATTGCTTACTCATCTCTTAAAAAGAGTTCAGATGTGAAGGGAAATGAACATGGTAAAAGAACCTATATGAACTGGAATGGATGAAAGAACAAGCTAGAGATTACACTGTGAGGTGGATCCAGTTATTAATAGAGAGTACTGCAGTGATTTTAGGCAAATTTGCAGCCTTTTTAGCACAAAAAGATGTGAAATTTCCTTTGGGAATGCTTCCAGGATCAATTCAACACCACAGCCTCAAACTTATGGAGCAGAAACTCAGCTTAGAGAAACTGAGACATTCCTAACTTTGTGCAACAAGCTTTTCCCAAATTTTCTGCAGGGACACAGGTACAATCTTACTTATGTAAACATATGCTAATGTAAAGGAAATGAAATGTGATTGTTTTTAATTATAAATAAAAATGCATTTACAGTTTCAGAGAAATCTTGACCAGACTTTGCTGTTACTCCAAATGTTCCCACTTCAGTGAGTCATTCTAAGGTTTAGGATCTTTTGTTGAACTGGGGGCACACACTTTTAGTAAGCTGTAATATGGTAAGTATTACGAAACTAATCCCAGAAAGGTGTGTGTAAAAAAATAATTAGATTTATAATTGTATTTGTTTCTAATGTTTGCCTGAGCTTGTTCTTTGACTCTCCATACATCAGCTCTCCAGTGTATTAAGGTACACAGGGTGCTGCGTATTAAGCTTTTCACGCAAAAGGTGCTGATCACTGAGGATGCTCAGATCAACTTTTACCATAGTTCTGAAACAGTCAGTCCCTGTTGTGCATGCAGACACCATCTATCCCATCACAGGCCATGCTTTTTTCTGAAATAACAGCAGTGACCCACCTTCTACAATGAAGTTCGGTGCAGAAATAGATTTGAAAGTCATCTGAGTTGTGCAGCACGTACAAGAAACAGCATCGTTCTTCAAACTTTGAAATGCTGAAAGAATGGTCAAGAAAGTTATTGGAAAGATGCATTTAGACTTCTACCAGCTTTGTCAAACCATACAGATAAACCCATTTAACATAGGAAAACACCAGATTAAATCTGAAAATCCATAGTTTTTCCTTAAGATAAAATCACTCTCTTGTATTCTCCACAGTTCACATTCTGATGTTTGCTATCATTGAGCTTTCCCCACTTCTCCACCCATTGCCTAAGAAAGAGTAGGAGCAGAGAAATTCATAGGAATGTTTCCATTGACCTGTGACATTTTTGTCTTCAGTACATTTAGGTAAGGCCCTTAATTTTCACTCCTGTAACCAGAATGAAACATCTTTTCAGGATCATATTAGAAAGTTGGGACTTTGAACTGAAAAATTGAGTTCTTTGTGTTTTAGACATTAGCCACAGCTCAGTCTTGAACACAAAATTTTCTACTCAGTTCCTTGTCAATTGGTACCTCGATAGTAAGTTGGAAAAGTATTTTTAAATTAAGTCAGCATCTAAATATGAGGTGAATTATTTTATTACCCTTTGCCCCTCATGTCTTCCTTGAGTTTTGGTTTTATCTGCTATAACTGCAGAGCAACGATAAAGAGGAGGCATGTATGCCATTTTCTTATGAATGCATAAATGTCTCAATGGAAAAACAGAAGAGGTGAAAACTCTTGTACAGTTGTCAGTTTTCCACCCCAAGTAGGTGGCAGTTCGTGTAAAGGTATTCATTCACCAGAACTGTTTGATATGCACGTCGTTACTCTGCTCCTTATAGAAAATATGCAATGTTATTTGAAATAGCTCTTTCTGTAACTTTGTTACATATTGAGTGCCAGCTGCCAAGCTGATGCAGTATAATTGATTCTTACTATATTGGAAAAGGGCGGAGGGAAATGGCTAGGGGTGTTACAAAGGATAATAATGCAGTATTTGAGAAACCAAGACAAATTAAGTCTCCTTATTAAGCTTATTAATATACTGGACAAAACCCACAGTCCTAGTGAAATCCATCTATTTTAGATGGATCAAGGCAGCCATCATGTTATTACTTAATTTGTAGCACAATAAAGTAGAATTATGTATTATGTTGTGCCAAAGGGTTGATGATTTGATTAATGTAACAGGGTTTTGGGTTTTTTTTAAGTATCATGAAATGCTTGGAATTTCGAGCCTTAATAGATGTTTAAGATGGTCTGATCCTTGCTCTCCTTTATGATTGCTCTATTGTAAAACCCTGTAAATTTTGATAAACAAATGACTCTTTAGACAAGCTGGGGGGGTCTGCCTTTCATAAAGCTACTTATGAAAAGAGTGAGCTTCATTATAAGAATATTTGTCTCTGGGTGTGGTGACTCATTTGTTTTTACATTAGGAAAATTCATAGATGCTAAGTAGTGTACACATTTAGGAAGACAGTCACTGTCCTGAGCTTATAAACTAACTTTTAAGTCAAGCTTTTCAAGCATATAAGTAAACTGTCTAGATATGGAGTAACTGATATTACAGAATTACTCATTCAAGTTCCATGTGCATAGAAATATTTTACTGATTAAACTGTCAGCTGAAACCTGACATGCCCAGAAACCACTGACAAACACAGCAATGAATAAAAGCAGAAGAATGTGGAGTGTACACAGAGGCCAGGGAAATTCATAAATATTTAAGACCTTTAAGTGAGGGTTCTACATTGCTTATATGTTGCTTTCCTCCCTGAAAAAAAAAAAAAAAAGAAGCTAAACTAAAAAAAGGAAGACTAAAAATCACCCAAGTTATAAAAAGACATAGGATAATTTGCTCAGGAAATGTCTCACTCTGACAGTGCCCAGCAGACGTAGCACCCACTGGCATCTGCAACAGCAGAACTGGGGCTGAATTCACCAAACTCCAAAAACAAAGAGAAGCGTGGCCTCATGCCCAGCTCATGTACATCCAGAACTCCCTTTAGTTGATAAGAAATACTGCAAATGCTGTAAGTACTGATTACCAGTACTTCCAGATGAAGCAGCAGATTAAACAGGTGAACACTGGGCAGGAATCACAGAAAAGGAGCTGTGTGGAACTTCAGTGTGTTTTCTAGAAGTCCAGCAGCACAGGCACCTCTCGTTGTAATTAAGTAGTCTGATGAGACTCAAAGCTCCAAGAAATTGGGATGGAAGACAAATATCCTTGTCTCAAGCTTGTCTAAGTTCTTGAGCTATGAAAGAAACTGGATGCAGACCTCTGAGGCACTTTCCCACAGAAACAACAGAAGTAGTGGGCATTTCATAATCCAGGACTTCTCCTGAACAGTGAATAAAATCCAACTTGTAGTCTAGCAAACTTCAGTCCGCCACTTTCGTTTTTATTTTTCAATTGGAAAAATAAATTTCCTATCTTCTTGCTCATATGCTGTCAGCTTTGCAGAAGACTAGGAACTTTGCTTGATAACCTAAGATGCAAAGTACCTGGGGGAAAGATCCGTGTTCCAAAAGCTCAGATAAATCCTTTAAAGAATATCAGCACTTTCTGGGCTGATTCAATAAGAAACACTTGTATTTAAGAGGTCAAGAAGGCATGTGGCAAAAGCAGAGGTATTTACATGGGCACACAAACTGCTAATCGATGCGTTTCTTGTGCTAAAGCCAATTGCTATGACTTCCTGCATACAGAGTGTGATTTAGCACTGCTGTGTTCAAGAGTTCTACATACTTTCCAAGTTGCTTTGCAGTTCTTGAGAGCTGAACCCTATTACTTGTGATACAAAATGCTGATTACACTGGCTGTTACACAGCATGCAGAAGAAGTGACCCTCTGTCACTGCTGTGAAGTATTTACCAAGAAGGTGAGCCATTTCAAAGCTAGGTGTCTCTTCAGACGTGCTGTCTCCTTATGGAGTGCCATAAATATTTATGGAGGTCTTTGTCATAAAAGCCGCCAAGATCATGTACAAAGACCGGCCTTGTACATTAAGGCTGCATTTCTAAAGCTGACTCTTAATAGTCTAGAAGGGCTGAGAATCCTTGTAAAGCTGGGAACTGTCCCTTCCTAGACTGCTTTAAGCCTAGGAGCCTCAAAGTAGCCAAAAATATTCTTGATACAAAAATAGATTAGAAGCAGGCCTAGTTCTGCAGGCTCGCCCACTCCAAACAAGACTTGCCTTCATAAAACTAGGGAAAAAAACTGTAAAATGCTGAAAAATTAGGTGATCAGAAACTTGCATATATTTAAAAGAAGAAAAAAACCACCTTATTCAGCTTCATGCTTGCAGAAGATAAATATTTCCCCCTGCAGCTCCTCACGGAGGGAGCCAGAGAGTTCTCTAAGAATTCACAGTGACTCTTGGCTCACTGTAAAGTCATCTGAGTTGTTTTGGACATCTGTTCAGATGAACAGATTGGAAAATCAATTGAAAAATGTAATGACAATTCAGTTTAAATAACCAAACCAGGAGGTTACACTGGAAACAGTACTGATCACAGCATGGTTTAATAAGGGGAAGGAAATCCAAAATGACAGTAAATAAATAAATAAATTCTTTCTTTCCCTCCTTTTTTTTTTAGAAGCACACAAAAACATACTTTAGCCAAAACCCAAACCAGACTGAACTAAGCATACCGTTGCAATTTTTGCCTAAAATAAGCTGAATCCCACAGGACTGAATTTTCGTGCGTATTGATAGTTTGGTGTTTTTAAGTTACTTTTTGGAAGGAAAAAGAATCATCCATCTGTGCAAAAACGTCCTGCAGACATAGCAACAACTCTGTGCGTGGAACAGTTATTATTAGAACAGAGCAACAACTACTTAAAAAATGTAAGTTTTCTAGACCTTTGCTTTTTAATTACACTAAAAGGAAAGTGGAAAGCTGCAGGATGACAAATACAGATAAATCCTAGGGAAAAGGAAAAAAGATACTAAGATGAAGAATAGATTGCAAAAGGTTACAGCAGTGATAGAATATCACTGTCACTCCAAGGTCCACAGCAGCAGCATAATACAAAATTCATTCAATTACTCCTTTCATTTCAAAACAAAAAAGGGAAACAACTTACCTTACCCCCCTAATAGAAGCAGCACAGAAGTTCCACTCATGGATACCTTTCTGTAACACACAGTAAAAAATAAAGAAATAAACAAAATATTCCTCCTTACGTATGAAGGGCCAGTAGGCATATCTTCTAGAATGAAGCTCATGAGATGGAAGGGAAAACACTCAAATGACAACAGTCTATTTATTATCTGTTAACATCTATTTTTCAAGGCATTTTTTTTTCAACTGAAACGGAAGCACCAGAAGCTCTTCATAGAAATTTTGGGTTATTTCTTCACTTTTTAAGCTGCAAACACAATTTACTATTTCAGAAAACATTCAAAAGAGCAGATAAGAAGAGATGCCAATATAGCCTTGTTATCCTTGTTTGGATACTGAACTTGGGATCACATGTGATACTCAGGAAAGGAGAGGGAAAAATATTCCACCTCTGAGAATAATGAGAGCTTGCTCTGCACACTCAATTCCCTAGTGTGGGGGAAAGCCAGGTGGAGAGAGCTACGAGTAGAAAGTCTAATGCAGGAGAGCAAAGTATGAATATCTTGAAAAGTGGGAAGAATTGCCCAAATATGAAGGTAAAGTGTCCGAGGAAACAGAAAGGAGACTTTCATTAGGAATCCAGAAGAGAGAGATAAGAATGCACCAAAAGCTGTAAGAGCTGCTGGAGTGAAAACATGACTGGAAGAAAGAAGCCACCCTATGAAAACACTAAGGGCCAGACCTCATTTATTTTCAGATCTTTTAAATTTACAGCTGTCACATTCAGCAGAACTGAGTTCTCTGTAGACAGTTATACTGCTCTATGTTTATGTTCTATTAAAACTTTACTGTAGCAAACAGAAGCCTTTTGTATCTTCTAAAGAAATCATTCTCTTTCAGGACAAGGTGGAACTACACCACGTCACAGCCCTGGCAACATTGGGATCCCATCACAATGAGCCACATATTTGAAGAACCTTTGCTTTCTGCAGCTGAATTTAGTTTGACATTTTACTGATCTGAGCAAGGGCATACTGTCAAACAGGAACATAACCAAATATATTCCAAAAGATTCGAAAATGCGTAGCTTAAAAAATGAATAGTGAAATACACAGAAGTCAGAACAGATACACCACTGAAATAGCTGCACCATGGGTAGAAAACAACAGTGGAAATTACTCTCCCAGCTATAACAGCTTTTTATGAGGATTCCTACATAAATTTTTTCCTCCTCTGTAGTTCTTTCCTTCCTGCTCAAATCACATTAAATGTTGTGATGCTAATATGCAATGCCTAACACAATGGACCAAAAATACAAGCAAACATCTTTCATGAAGCACAAGTTTCATAACTATTCTAAGTGTAAAGTACAAAGCGGTAACTTTAATATTTCTCCAATTTTGAATGGAGTAAGGGTTTCTTTCATGGGGTAAAGGAACAGCAGAGTAGCCCAATATTAGGAAAAGCTGGATTTGCATCTTGGAGTAGAAGCACTAATTGATGCTAGTTCATGTTTGTGAAATGTCGCCTGGTTCTCTCACATGAAGGAAGATCAAGTCAATCCCTATGCCAAAGAGGAGGGGTTTCTACATAGCCTTTTACAACTCCCTTCACATACAAAATCTGCTAGTTTCCAATTTTCCATGCTTATAAACTCTCTTCAGACCTTAGCTATTGGTGCTTGTCCAATTTCCACTACTGGGAATAATCTGCAATCTAAATAAGTTAAAATATACCTCCTGAGAGGCAGAAATGCTCAAGAAACATAACAAGGAGCATTAGTATTGTTTTTTTACCTGCCATCTATGTGCAACTAATCTCTTAAATTTTGATTACCACACGAAGTTCTCAAGCAATGAAATAACATAACTTTTATGTCCCTTCATGATCTTGCCAAGTTTTGAATATATTGGAGTAAATATATCAGGCGTGCTATCCAAATGCAGCATCTGTTCTTTGGTTAGGCAAAAAAATCATCAGCTACCCAAAACAAAACTCAAAATGGATTCAGAAGCCAAAGCAAAACAGAGACAGGCTGTTCTATTTCAAACTTACAAACAGCACTGCTGCATTCCTCTAACCCCATGCGGGAAGGGCTGCTAAAATTAGGGAACTGCAAGGCAAAGGTAATGTGCATTCTACAAAATAAAATGCTGTCTGATTTTTCTTGGCATTTGTTTATCTTAAACTCAGTATTATTAAAGACATAAATGCTAAAATATGTTGCTAAAGCGCAACAAAAAAGAAAGAGGCTACATTATTTATCCTGGTATTGACCATCATTTGTCTGTTTAATACAAAAGTGCCAGCTGCAGGCTCCACTGAGTTTCAGTTTGGATTTGAAATGCAAATTCAGCTTTTTCGTGCATGAAAGGAAGTTCATACACTTTGTAACTCACAGATCTTATTCTTGGAGCATTGACTGAACTCTGGAAAACAAGCAGAACCATTAATTTATGTGCCAAAATGAACTGAAATCTGAAGCATGAATTGCTAAAGCTCTGACAGACCTATGGTTGGTAGATTGAACTTCGATAGATGAAGAAGTTTCCATATCCAGCTAACATGCCCTTGCAGTAGAGATAGGTGGTTTTTGCTTGTTTTATCAGCCCCCAAAATGCTTGTTTTCAGGCTACTAAGGTCCAAAGCATGAGTCTTCCTATGTGCAGTACACCGACTGCACAGATAATACATCCTTTTCCTTCACAAAATCTCTTAGCAAAGACAAATATTATACTAGTTATATTCAGCTGAAGAGAAAGCTGGTGCCTCCAAATTTTTCTAGTCCCTTTTCTTCCTGTGAGATTTCTGATGGATTCTAAGGACTTTGACAAATTGCAACAGACTACAATTGTACAGCCGAAGGGGTAACTACCAAATTGAACATTGCATTCTTTCAATGGGTGTGATGGCTCACAGGGTACAGAGAATCAATCAGATTCCTGGCTACTCAATAAGCTCACCACAGTAAGGATTCTGGCCAGAGCAAAAGTACAAAGAGTGCACTTAATGTCTAATGGCAATGATTAAGACTAGGCCAGAAAAATAGGAAAATACTGTGCAGAAAATACAAAGACACACACCTCACATCAGGAAGGAGAATGAGAAAACGGAAAGAAATGTTTAACATGTTGTAAAGAAATGCCTATTTTGTGAACACCAAACAGGCATAGATTGATACATCCAAATCCTCCACAACAGAGGATAACTGGGCAGTCAAATGACACAGCTATGAAAAATGCCATTGGTGAATGTATCAAACAAAATATTCCAGTAGGTAAATGATAAATGAATGCACCATGGAATACATCTTTTTGGAATATGAGTGCACATGCTCAAGTAAGGTTAACTCAAACTGGAACATAATTAAGTCATGGCAATGAGGTGCCATGTGTGGCCAGTACACTAAGACTACTTGTTTTGCCTAAAAAGAAACCTACACGAAAATCCCACACTAAGAGATACTATGATTCTTCTAAATAATACTGTTGGATAAACATCAGAGAAAGAAAGGAAACCACTTAATATAAACATTTTGTTACCAAAAGAACAAATGTGTATGAAATGTCAACAAATTCAGACTGAAAACTAGAAGACTTAAGGTAACTCCTTTTCACTTCACCAGCAATATTCCACTCTTTGCTCTTCTAGAGTTGCAGTGGAATTCTCAAACCACTTTTCAGCCTGATCACTTAACTGGGATACCTATACTAATACTCAGAAAGAGCTTGATCACTTTTTGGGAAGCATTATGTGGGGAGAGTGTCTGCAACAGGAGTGAACTCAACAGTCCAGAAAATTCCTTCTAGTCCTGTGTTCCTTCTTACACTACAGTTAAGCCACTTAACAGAATGAAAAGTATTGTTTGGAGGTGAACTAAATATACACACAAAAAAGTCCACAAAAAAAAAAAAAAATAAATCACGTTCAAGTAGTTTCTAAATAGAATAAATTCTGAATACAGAAATACTTTCCAAATAGGTATTTTAGAATAGCAAGATTAAATCTGTAGTTCTGACAAATAATTATTTACTGTATGGTAAATTTTAATTTTGCCCAAGAATGGCATACATTTATTTTTTAAATTATTCTCAGAGGCTGAGCCTACTTCAAAAAACATCAGTAGAATAAACCACAAATGAAAAGAAATTTATTGGTCTAGGCAAACATTTCAGTTTGTTCTCTAAATATGCTATTTCAGCTGCTATTTACATTTTCACATGAACTCACAACAAGAATTCCAAGCAGTAGAATATCACTGTATTTTGTGTTCAAAAACATTTCTCCTTTTACAGTCTACTAGCAGAAAAGCTGAAGATTGGACTTGCCAGTGTTAGGTTAATGATTGGACCTGGTGATCTTGAAGGCCTTTTCCAACCTAAATGATTTTATGGTTACCTGAAAAACAGGTCTTCCTTGTCCTATCCTGCAGGCAAACGAAATGCTGCCATGGAAGAATGAACAGTGCTAGTTCTTACAAATCACAGCATTCGTGGTATTTTGCCTCCAGCTGACTCAGTCTCCATTTACTCTTCATATATTCCTTAATTTTCCCTTGCTGACATCCTTCTCTAAGGTTCTGTGACATCCTCCCTGTCTTCCCTCTTACCCACATTTTGCTTCCTATACATCCCAGAATGTAATAACCATTCTAGGTTTTCCTCTCCATTTCCATCTCCAGATTTTCTCAGCTGCTTTCCAAATATGTCTGGCTACCTCATACTTTGACATATAGACTTCTCAGAGTCTTCAATTTCTAGAGCATCCATCTATCCTTTTGCCAAATACTTCTTTGGCATTTGATTGATTCTGCTCCCATTTAACATACCAGTCTCTATTACTTTCATATTAAAGGAGTATTTATCACAGCTGACATGTAAAACTGCAAGGGCAGGAAGAAAATAGTTCTGTAAGTTTAAGTAATTTTATGCTACACTATTGGTATGATGACAGTAAATTGTAAACTACTTATGAAACCTTAAGCATCTTAAGATTTTGTATATTATACAATGGCAATCTGAAGGAAAAGGCAAGATATTTTGAAAAACAATGGGAAAGAAAAGATCCATTGAAAACCAGGACAACCTTAAGCACAGCAGTATATCTCAGCATCTTCCTGTGTGTTACTAAAACACTTTTCTACTTTCCAGAATCATAATTAAATAAAACTGGTCACATGCTACATGTCTTATGTACCATGCATACTTTTCAATAGTGAAAAAAGTTACAACTACAAACATACCTTGTCATCAGGCAGCACATGCCAGATGGATACTGTCTTCTCCTCGGCTTCACTGTTGATGGAGAGATATGAGGGCTGATAGATTTTTGTTGGTTCTAATATTAAAACCTTGCAGAAAAAATAATTTTCAACAGTTAGTGCAAAACTGGTAGAACTTCAAGTTATTGAAATCTGTTTAAACTATTTCTTTAGTCATAACATAGCAGGAAAAATAGGGAAATAATGAAAAGCAAAATTTCAGTTACTGGGCTAGTTTAGTGTGGCTGACAGTAACTTAAGACTAACAAAGAAAAAAAGCCAACTTTATTTTTTTTACATGAGGCTGTTATGTGTCAATTAGTAGCATGTATCAATTTTTCAAATTATTTTTTTGAAAAATGTCAGGTTTTGAAATCTTTCTGTCAGAATTCAATCTCCTACAATGCCATTCCAGAATATCTATCTCCTGTGTGGAGAAGATTCATGGTACACATTTATCCTCTTTTGGTAGAAGCATATTTGGGTGAAGCAGAGAAACAAATTAACCTAGAGTTAAACTGAACAGCTTTTGATTTAGACCACCATGAACCGTAACGACCACATTAAATGGTTTTCTCAAAAGTAACAAGTACCACTGCAAGAGGCTCACAGCTAAAGAGTATAGAAAATGTTGTGGAATAAGTGAAACAAAAACTAGAAGCATAATTTAAAAGAGACGAGATGCAACAATGATTGAGTAGGGCAAGTTGGCCTACATCTATTTTAAAAAGTATATAAACACCGAAGTAGAAAGTTTTGGAGAGAGCCATGGCTTAGAGTGAAATCTAAGCCATGCCTCCCCCGTCAGAGTCAATAAACACACAGATACACTGAGAGCAGTGCAGGGCCAAATTCTGAAAAGTACCTACCCATTTAACTCTGTAAATGATAAGCAGTGGGAATTAAAATGTGTTGCTTGGCATCTGAAGACACTTACAATTTGTAAAATCTGATCTGAGCCATTTCACAAACTCTGGTCTTTATCCTTTAACAAGTTGTCCATGCACTGTGTCATTTCTTCCTCTAAAGGCCAAAGTGATGATGCTGATGCTACCAGACAAGAGAGTAACTAACAGCTAAGCTAGTGCCCGTGGATAGTAGAGCTCTTAAGTTCAAGCTCTCAGAATACACAGAACAATTGACAATAAGGAAATATGAAAAAGCTTCCATTCAAATAAATTAATGGCAATCTGGAAGAAGGGAGGGAAAAGAAAGTTGCTAATTGTCATTTTGTTCGCTGTGTGATTTTCATTCTGAACAGGCACAAATAGAATTTTTTGTATTATGAGAAATCCCATATGTCTGTCTGCAACACGAGTGGTCAGGTCAGGTCACAAAATCACAGCATAGTCTGAGTTCGAAGGGACCCAGAAGGATCCCTGAGTCCATACAGGGATGGCAGCCATGACCTTGGCCATGTCAGCTCCATGCTCCAACCAGCTTCCTGTACAACACCATCAAACCATGTGGACAATGAGTTTATCTCTTGGTTCATGCTATTGCAGTGATCAGCTTTGGTTTGCCTCTTAATATTAATAAAAATTCAAACCACTTTATTTGGACAATTTTATAAGTCAGAGCCTAATTTAAGTATCTAATTGAACTATTCCATCATCTAAAATCTAAAAGGATTATGCCCTGTCTTGTACAAAATCCAGAAGATTCAAAATATCTTCTGTTTCCCAGCAAAACTTTCTACCTGTTCTCATCAGAAAAGGAAAACCAGGCTCTTTAGACAGGCTTATGTTGCTTTTACTTTACTACCTCAAGCTCTTGCTGTTCAACATTGAAGTCTTCCTTATAGTTTATCATCACATCTACACATGGAAGATAAAAGAACTGTACAAAACAACCTGTATGCGTTTTAACTATTTGGGAGGCAATAGCAATTTCTATTTAAGACCAAAAGCTGGTTTTGCTGATGATTAGCTAAAAGGAACACCCAAGACATTATTTTCTGGACATATACAGTTAATATGTACAGAAAACATACATTTATTTTACCGTATACTTCCAGGACATGGTACAGCACTGGGGCATCTAATAAAAATTCCCAGCAAAATTTTTGTGGAAGAAATCTGAAATAAACTAATATATACACACTTATAGTGCAATGTTATTGAAATGCATTTTCCAGTAGCTGGAACAATAGATTTCTGACTGTTTGGGCTGATTTTTAACCTCTCAAAAGGCACAGTCTTAATTGGCAGTAGAGTATACAAAGCCTGCTGAGCTAGAAAAAGACTAAAATTAATTAATTTTTTTTCCCACAGTATAGTTAATATATAATCACCTGGAGTACACTGTAAAAGTTTGCTTTAGAAGTATACCCACAGGTAGTAAACAATAAATAGCAAAATTCTATCTTGACTGTTTTCCTCATTACATTTGTATGGAACACACTGTGCAACCCTGTTGTACCCATGTGCATTCAATTAAAATCAATCTAAGATGCATGCCAAATACATTTCTTCTGGACAGTTTATTGTGTGGCCATCTAAAAAGAAGCAGTGCTTTATGCTCACTTCCTTTACCTCACAATTTGTTTTAAAAAAGCCCATACCCCAAAAATACTACCAAAAAAAGTCTCCAAGACCCAACAAAACAGCCACTTACTGGAAATCGAACTACAGTCACATCCGTCTTCGTGGCTTCAACAAGGAAATCCATCCAGAAATCCACAAGTTCCTGTTTGGCCGTATGTTGCTCTGGAGTCAGTTTCTTAAAATGCTGATATATCAAAATAGTCTCTACAATAGACTTCAGGTACCTGAGACCATCCAAACATACACAGATAGTAAATTCAGTACAGTTTGTGAGCAGTAATGTCTCTATCTTTAAACACAACTGAAGTATTCACTATTGCAACATGAAGGTTGCCAGTAACATTTTGCTTCTATAAGATTGCTTTTCATAATAACAGTTCCCAACTAGAATGGGAAACACAGCCGCTAAATGAGGCAACTAAAATATAAGAGTCCTGGAACACTCCTTCCTGCCCATATTCCTGATACCATGTACTGTCTTCTACCCTAAACCATGAAAAATTCATGAAATAGCTAAATCTTCTACCAAACTGAGCCTATGTCCAACTTGTTTCAGCAGTGACCTACCTCAAATAAAAACTCAGGTGAAAAGTCCACTAGTTTAACTTTCTATACTGTTCTATCTACTATATTGTATCTGCATAGGCAATTATTTAACACAGATTTCTAAACATGATTCTGGAACTGATTATCCTTCAAAGATGGCAACAGCTACGTCAAGCAGTCTTTTGGCATTGCTAGGGAAGGACAACAGCAGTGCTGAATGTTTCCCCTAAATGTAGTTCATCCCTCTCTCTGTTGTTCTATTTTCTGGGGCTGATTTATGGAGCTTCTTGATAACATTGCTTTCTCTTAGCATTTTTGAAAAAAAGGTTGTAAACAATCTCACACAATTTTTATGAACAATACAGCAATGAGATATACATGCTAAAAGAGGATTTACCACTGCTATCACTTTATCACAGACAGGCTATTCATGGAAACTTTTGTTTCACCCTCAGAGGGTCTATAGTGAGCATTTCCACAGCTGTGCAATTTCCAATTATCCTTCTTAGGCCATTAGGATAGATGGCTTAAGGTACTGTGTCTACTCCTGTTTGCACCAAGTGGGCCCTGCTATAAAGCAGGCAACAAGACTAGGAAGGAATTGCTCACAGGAGAAATTCTTCATGAAGCACAAATGAGTGAGCTGTATTTTCAGAGTTTAATCCACAGACTTAAAGCCCAAAGGCACTGGGGTACATAAAATCCTGACAACCAGGCATTCATAAACTCCAGAAAATTCTACCAGGAGACTTCCAGAGAGTGCTATCCAGCTTCTTAGTAAAATACACACATAATAAAAATGGAAAACCTTGCAAATAAATACACTGTAAAAAAGCATTTATGAAATACTTTGTCTGAAAATTAGACTTGTTAATTATGACAGTTTCTATGTAATGTCAATACAGAAGTACATTTCTGTATTTCAGCATCCCTCTGATCACCTTCTGGAGGCACACTCTATCCCTTACAGAAAGATAAGAATAATATGTTGTGATGTTCACTCTTATAATTAGCAGAGTGACAGCTTTGTTAGTCAGGAAGGAGTCTTGGTTCTCCCCACCTAAGACGATCCCAGCCCTTAATGAGCAGGTGACTGGTCCTTAATTGCTGCCTATATCCACAGCAGGTGCCTGCTGTCAGAGCACACATCTCTTGGCCTTTGCATAACAAGGTGTTGAGTTTACAGGGTTGCCTTTAGCCCTGGATTTATGGCCTTCCTGTTAATTTGACTTTGATTTGCAGTCTCCTCAACTGCTACAAGATGCAGCTTGCACCATACAGCTCATTTGTACCCAGTTCCTAAAACAACTGTTACATGACTGTTATGTGCTGTAACAACCTTAACAATATTTAAAGGTACAACCAGGCCTCCCTAGCTAAGCTGTCTTCATTCCCCAAAACCTTCAGGCTGTTATGACTAAACTCACAAGCCACTACCACTTCTTTTCAGCAATGTAGCTGCAAGAAACTCCTCCTTTCTCCTTTGCCCTCAGAAGAGCTTGAAGTCCATGATGAATCTGCCCTTCCCACACATCAGATTGAAGACCCATATCAGATTTACCCCTGAATAAGGGCAAAAGAGGAAGAGGGTCCCTTCTCTGGATAAAAGTACAGTGAAATAATACATACACAGTAAAATCTGTTAAAAAACACAAAACATATATCCTGTCAGCTGAATATAGCCCAATGAGAAAGCTGAGGGAGTCCAACGTTTTAAAACATAGGAAGGTACATGGCCTTGTTTATCATCTTACCATGCTGGTGCCTTTAGTTTAAACAGCTTTTCTGAAGCCTGGATCACTCTTATATGATCATTAGCCAACATACTGGCCCCCAAGAAAGATCCCACTTCCCAATAGCTTTGCAGTTTCTCCAAGCTCCCCTTTTTACCAAGCAGGCTGCTGATCTTTACTCCTGTAACAAAGAGAATAACAAGTCACAAGAATGTGTATTCATGCAATTTTAAAATAACCATTTTCTTTATTCAAAATCTATTAATTGCTTACATTACTATACCCTCTCCATTTTAATAAAATAAGATGGAAATCATACTTACCAGTTAATGTTATATGCCTTCCAAACACACTAATTGGTAGAAGACTTTTATCCCCACCCCCTCTTCCTACAGGCTTCTCAAGAAAGCAACTTTAAGACATCACCGTCAGGACAAGGCCACAGTCAGATAACCTATGTTCTTGCATGGACCTCATCTGTAAAGGTAAATTGGGGCCTTAGGCTACACAACATAGCTGCAAAAACTTAACAGATGCTGAACAAGGCACCTATTATGTTTTTTTCTGCTTTGTTTTTTTGACTTACAAGCCCCAAGCCCCAAACTTACCTTTATAGACAAGGTCCCATGCAGAAGGAACAGCTGATCCACTGGGCTTCTTCCAGCAGTGATGTTCTTTTAACTGCCGCAAGTCCTACCCCAATGAAAGACATCTATTAATATTCACAAGTCCCCCAGCAACTCAAGACTATGGAGAGCCTCAGGTTTTATTTTGACTTGCTAAGTTTGCTGAGAGCTACAGGCTCCCCTGTGGCCTTCAGGATGCGTTTTGGTTCATACGAGCTGCTACATATAGCTAACATGAGATTATGCTACACCATCCCCTGCAAAAATACCGATTTTCAGCTTACACAACAAGCCACTCCACCACTGTAGGCTTTTATTCACTTTTCCCACACTACTCCACTGTGACAGTTTCCCTCCCACATCATCTTACATTGTCCTTGATACTCAGGCTGAGTAGTCACAAGAAATTTCAATGCAACTGTTCATCTTGTTTTTTTCCTTAACCTTCCTTGAGTAGCTAGCAGACTAAACTTCATGGTGGAAGCAGTAATAAATATTATCAAAATGGATATCATTACATAAGTTACATTTCAGCCTACAAAGTTTATCTCGTTTTATCACATTGCTCACATTTTTATGACATCAGTGTCAGGTAATAAAGGCTTTTAAAAATGCCATAGATGCTACAAAGTATCTCTGATCTGCCTGAGAAATGTCACAATGTACATCACCTCTGTCAGCTCCGCAAGGTACCATGGTGACCATCTCTGCAAGGCTTTAAGCCAGGGTGCTACACACATTCACACTGTCAAAGAGACCACTTGGAGATGTACACCTGTGCTAGTCAGTGGAGAATAGGCAGGGGGAATTTGTGTTGAAAGCATTCAACTCTAGAGAACAAAACCTGAATGCTACCCAGAAAACACAGTAAGTGGAAAAAATAAATCTCTCCCAGGACTTTAGAGAAACACTCCTCAGCAATATCTACAAAGGCTAAAGGGCTCTACTAGAATATCTAAAATATTTGCATGTATTTGATAGCAAAACACAAGAAAAGATAGATACCTACTAACTTCCACAGGCTTGTAATGTGACTTCATCACAAGAGATGTAAGGAACATGTATCCCAGGGATACATGGATCATTTCAGTTGGACATGTCTTTGTCTTTGGAGGAAGGGGAAAGGGAGGAATTTAGCAGTGCATAGGGCCTTTGCTAAGCACTGGGTGATGGCACACACAGTTGCAGTGGCCACTGACCAGCTATCACAGGCTATTTGTCACAGTGAGCAACAGCTCTGGTCTCTGGTTCACAGGCAGACGTGCTCTGTCATGCTTCACTGCATCTGCAGGGACACACCCATCACAACCCTTCCATGCTCCAGATGTGGGAACAGAGCTAAAGTGAGGTACAAATCCAATGTGTAGGTCTGATGAAGAGTACAACTCACATGGGGAGGGACCCACATTAGTGGCTGGCAGGGAGAGGTGTTTGTTAGGAGAGTAGGACTGGAAACAGCAACCATTTTGAGTCCCAGCCCAGTAAGGGAGACTTACAGGAAGATAGGGGAAGAAAGGATGGATGTGTAACAGTACCTCAGGACACCAATTTTGGGAATCATTACTGTTATGTAACCTGGATAAAATGGAAGTTTTACCCAAGTATTCTGTGAAGTGGATCCTATTACCTTAGAGAAGACAACATCACCCTCTTATCAAGCTCTTCTGAAAAAGGTGAGGTATTTGGTGCTAAAACTCACTCTGATTTGCTGACTGTCCTCTGCAAAGTTCATCTACAAAGTTACTCATCCCTGAAAGGCAAGTTACTTATCCCTGAACTGGAGTTGCTTCATGATGACATTAGCAAGAGGTTCAAAAGACTGTAACCTCAATTTAAAGAACTTGAGGGGAAGAATTGTTTTGGAAATTTGCAAAGTGAATCTTCATGAATTTAATTCTGAGTTTATGGTCTCCTTGTATAATTTCCCTTTTCTAAGTTTATTTTTATTTCATCATCTTTAAAAGATTTTTTGAGAGTACAAGAAAATCCAGGCAAATTCAAGACATTCTCTCCTTCCATTATAAACTTGGCATTCACATGGGGAGGGAAAAAAAGCAGCAACTGAACTCCAGTACATTTTATCAAAAATATTTTGCCTTCAAAACAAATGATCCAAAATAGAGGAACCATTAATGCCAGAAAAGGCTTTGTTTTTATAACACCAAGAACATACCCACAGCTTGTGATGAAAATAAGATACAGTAAGTAGATCTTACCAGTTAAATATTACTATGAAGGCTTTATATATAAACTGCTTTCCCTGCTCAAATATTGACAGAACAATTCATATTACAGGATCCTTTGTGTGCCAAAGTTTCACAGCCTGCAGAGATCATAACTACCAATGCAGATCACAGCATTTCTGCTCTGGCCTCAGAGTTCTTTGTATAGTTAAGAAAGCAATACTACTCAGAATATAGAAGGAGGGGGTTTATTAATGCTCCATTTGCTCATTTAGTTGTGAAATATTATCTGACAAGTACAGGTAGGATCTTTTAGAAGACAAATTTTCTGATATGATGCTGATTGGTAAAAATTCTCTTGAATTTATTCTTATTTTTACTGGAGGTATTACAATATTGCCAATGTAATCAGACATGCATCTCCTAATTACAGTCTCATGCAGCCTCTGAAGAACTGATAATGACTACATCCTTCCCGACACATTTCCCAGCCTAGCAATACAATTTCCATATAACCTGGACTGAACTTGACTGGTTTGTTCTTGCTTATCTCCTGATCTCCAAGGAGAAAGCAGAACTTCTCTAATTTCTGTGTACTACAGATAATGCTGTGGGTGGACACCAAACAGAAAGTACTGCCTAGCAAATCTAACTACTCCTAAAAAATGGTCTTGTACACACAGATCTAAATAAGAGGTGAGACTGAAAGAATTACACACACATAAGAGATGCTTAGGACCAGAAAAAAATCAAAACATTTTCCCATACAACTTTTGTGATTTTGCCTGATTTTGTTTAAAACATTAACCCCAGACAAAGAAAATATTATATTATCCCCAGAATCTAGCACAACTCCAGCCATCTGAAAAGCCTTTTACAAAGACCACTGTCAGGTCTTGCACCTGGGAAAACAATCCAGGAGTAGAGCACAGGCTGGGATCTACTCCACTGGGGAGCAGCTCTGTGGAAAGGGATCTGGGGGCCCTGAAAAACAAGCAGCTGAATATGAGTGAACAGTGTGCTTCTTCAGCAAAGAAACCCAATGGGATGCTAGAATGTATACACAGGGGCATCACTAGGAGGGATAAAGAAGCCATTATCCCACTCTATTCAGTGCTTGCCAGGGTGCTCCTGGAATTACGTGTTCAGTTTTGGTTCTCACTATACATGAAAAGATGTAGACAGGCTGGAGAGGGTCCAGAGAATGGCCACAAAGATGAACAAAGGACTGGAAGCCTGCCATATGAGGAAAAGCTGGGTTTGTCCAGCCTTGAGGACCAGGCTTAGGGGAGGCATTATCATCATCCAGGGGGTAAAGGGTGGCTACAAAGAAGAGAGAGACTCCCTTTTAACATGGAGTCACAAGGAAAAGACAAAGGGTGATAGGTACAAGTTACCACTGGGAAATTTCCAGTTGGGCACAAGATGAAAATTTTTCAAAATGTGAAGAACCAGCCCTTGGAATCGTGTCCCAGGGAAACAGTGGATTTGCTGACATTGGACATATTTAAGGTTCAGCTGGACAGAGTGCTGGGCCATCTTGCCTAGAGTGTGCTTTGCCAAAGAAAGTTTGTAGCAGACGATCCTGGAGGTACTTTCCACCCAGCATTCCGTGATTCTGTGAATAGTGACCACAGTCATATCAATGAGAAAAAAATGACCAATGATACACATAGGGTCTATACTATAAATGTATTTGAAAACATGTTTCAAAATAGCTGAGTCCATTTGAAACTAAAATTATTTTGACAATATTCCCTGCAGCAAATAAGAAAGATGGACACCGGTAGCCAACAGTTGCTATATCAGGGGTTTCCAACAGACACCAACGAAATGTTAACATAAGACAGGCAAAAAACCACACAAACAAACCACCTAAGGAACAGGATACTTCTGCACTAAATAATTCATCAGCTAGGGATGGAACCTTATGTAAGAATGAACATTAATTTCTATAATGGTCTCAATACAAACAACAGGGAAAGCAACACTGGACAAACTCATCAGAAGATAATACCAAAGAAATAGCACACAAATTTTATCAGTTAAATTAATTTGTACAGATCTAGTTGGCTGTAGTCTGTATGCAATTGAGAAGTTTCTTTAAAATTGAAGGATTCATATTAAACTACACAAAAAATACAGTCCAGCTGCATTAAACTACCGAGTTTAAATTCAGGCCAGGAAGTGAATATTTGTAAATGCTATGCAATATGTAGAACATATCTTCTTACCTCCTACTCTGGCACAAGATTTCAAATTTCAGCATAGGATGTGGAAGTATTCTATGCCAACCAAAAAGCAAAATCTCACCCACTCATAGAAGAGCAAACAAAGTAGTTGGGGCAACTCTACGCAGCCTCACACATCCAAATTAATATCTTCATTCACACCTGAGAATTTAAATTTCACTGCCACTATTTATGTGAAAGTAATCATCTCACTCTGACCTTCATACTCAAAATTACCCAGGAAATTACTCCCAGACATAAAGTGCACAGCTAACTTCGAGACTAGAGCAGTGGCTGAATACAGATACATTCAGTGGAGTGAAAAAATTGTTTCTTTCTCACTTGACGACCTCCTCAGGAGAAATAAAGATAAAAAAAGACTTTACAGAAAGTCAAGAATTATACAAATTCTTGGAGAAGACCACCAAATGCAATGCATATTACAACGTTCAGTCCTTTTTCCCAAATCTTTCCTGAACGTATTACTAACTAATTTTGAGTTTTTGCTCTCCTCAAATCCAGAAAATCACGAACAAAATCATAAACAAAATTGTCTTAATTCTTCCTTCTTAAATAAGAAAATTTTCATGACAAGGGTGGTGAGACATTCGACCAGGTTCCCCAGAGAAGTGAATGCCTCTTTATTGGAAGTGTCCAAGGTCAGTCTGAGCAACCTGATCTAGTGAAAGATGTCTCTGCCCACAGCAGGGGCTTGGACTAGATGGTCTTTAAAAGGTCCCTCCAACCCAAACCGCTGTTATTCTACGAGTCTATGAATACAGACATTCAGAAACCTCTAAGAATGCATAAGAAGAGAAATATTCTTCTCTCAACCTAACCCAAACTCAATTCAAGTGCATTTTCCTCAGTCTTAGGATGGACTTGTCATCAATATTCCCTCCAGGAGTTTGTGTTTGGTTGTCTTAAAGAGTGCTAGCTGGAACTGGATTCCCATTTCAGGTGTTCCTGTTTCACACAAATGATGCCTTTACAGAGAAGCTTAGTTTTTACCAAACTCTGGTAACCATTTAAGACCTTGACACTGAAACCAGATCTTCATGACAGCACTCACCGGCAGTCAGGTGGGATCAGCAGTAGTGTGAGAGACCAACTTAAATATTCACATGCTCTCTATCAAAGCTTTCACATACAGCCATCAGATTTTTCCCCTGAAACAGTGGGTGGTACTGTACTTTCACTAGAATATAATTTCACCATGAATTTGCAAGTTATAATTACCAACTTTCCGCAGCTCAAAAGAAGTATCAAAGCAATGTCCAGCTGCCAGGAGGAGTACTGCATAATTAATTCCTGCTGGTAACGTTGGCTCTGACTCAAACGCCTTCTTGAACCTGGAAAAATAAACATTCAACCTTACTTTCTAAACAATGCAATCTAGTTGGGGCATCATTACAGTTCTAGGTAATTTAAGAGCTTATCTTCTGTTTACATAGCAAGAACCCAAAGAAGCAAAAATATTTTACTGTTTTCCACACATTCTATGTGGTTATTTTTAGGAGTCTGTTATTTAGACATCCTCCACCCATTTCCTTTCCCCCCACACAACAAGCACAGACCCTAATCATCAATCTCAGTAAAATTATCCCCGCAAAGTTGCAGTATCTTACAATATTTCCTTTAAGATCAAATAAAACAGAAAAACACTATCAGTTTGTAAAAGACCTTTTTCAGAGTTCTATTTATTAATAAGGTCATTAATTTAGTCTTTAATATATAAATTTTCATTGACATGAAACCTTAGAATTTATTGGAGATCTGCTACAATGGCACACGGCAATATCAAAATGCTTAAGCATGGAAGCAAGTGATACAAAAATATCCCTCACATTTAGCTATGATTTCAGCTATTCCAGATTTTATTCTTTACTGAGTGTCTTATTGACACTGTCCTTATGAGTTCACATAAAAAAGAACTATACCAGATTTAATTCTCCTCAAGAGGAACTGAGCAATCAAGAGAAATGGCAGAGGCATTCACCTAGGCTCAATCTCGTCTTAAAAGAAGTGGAGGTGCTTCACACAAACACAGCACACACTGCTCTCATGCTAGCAATGCAAGTAGTTTTGACAACAGCAACAGGGCATCTACAGTGGTTCAAACTTATTCTTCAGAATAAGAACACTTTAGGTTGCAAGTATATTCACACACATATTCACATCTCCATAGGGAGAAGGCAAAGGTTACTACCATATGTGAGTAAAGGAGCACAAGAGATTCAGTCAACACAACTCACTATAGTAAAAGCAGTGGAGTTTAAAATTACTTTCTAAAGGATGAAAAAAATACAGACAAACAAATTGAATACATTTTAAAAAATTAAACAGGTTGTGAGATTAGTATATGATGAAGGAAAGAAAAACAATCTGTGCAAAACCTAAGGATTTGACTTCTAGACCATGCTTGGACATGCAAACAAAGCTAAGGCATTTTTATCCCACCAGGTCAAAAATATTGCTGGTTTTAAATTTGTTTGTTTGTTGGGTTTTTGTTGTTTTGTTGCTCTAATGATTAATGACTTTGCATCCTTTAACATAAGCTCTGCTCTCCAAAACTATGACAGGCTTCTCTTCAATTTGCTACATACATATACTTTTTTATTCTTCAGCTGCCCACCTCCAAAGTACTTAATCATTAGACAAGCGCCTACTGCTCTAAAGAAAAGCAAGAGAAGCAGACAGTACCAGATCTTTTTGTTTCATTATCTGCAATTTTCTCCTGTACTGCACGTTACAAAAAAGTGAGGAAGAATGTACATACAAAATATTTTTGGCTTGCTTAAAAAAACCCCAACCAACACACACGGAAAAAACACCCAACCTAAAAACAAAAAACAAAACAAACAAACAAAAACCCAAATAAAAATAAACAAAAGAACCCCAACCAACACACACGGAAAAAACACCCAACCTAAAAACAAAAAACAAAACAAACAAACAAAAACCCAAATAAAAATAAACAAAAGAACGACCAAACAAAAAACCCCATTAAAATCTGCCAACTAAACAGGACAACACTTTCATTGATTCTAAGTATATACATCTAAGAGAAGCCCTCTAGCTGGCATTATCTGTTTGGAGACAGAGTGATGTTGGGAATTGGACCACCTTTTCTGCCCTAGAGATTTTCCATCCTGTAATTGTCATGCAATACAAAAAGGAGAGCGAAAAGATTGCCAGAAGAAGAAGAAAAAGCCTTGAAAATTAGTATTTTTGTTCCAATACAAGAGAGACTGTGCTTTTGGAAAAATGTTGCAATTGCTGACATTTGAGAAAATGTTGCAGTGCAGACATTGAGGTAGAGTGAAAAGATATGAATAAAGACTTGGTAGCTTTGGTAAGTCTGATTCACACTGTCGGTGTGAAACAAGAAAGTGACAGTTAATAATTACTCTTTCATTTATTCTCTCATATTTATATGAAAGGTGTCTTTTATTCTGGTTTCTAATTGTCAGAAAAGCACATTGTTGGTTTGGGTTTTTTTAATTGGAATAGACCAAAGTACCTTGACATTGCTAGTTGTTGCAAAACCAATGCTTTGGTTCTGCTGCCAAATTCTCATTATCTCATGCAATTCACTATACTTCTCTTACATCCTTATTTTTCTAAGACTGAGATAATAACCTTTATCTCAACATAACATAGCACTGCCACGGAGGCATTGCTCCTGCACACACCTTGTCCTGTTGTGGCCTGCTGTAGCACTAGAGCAGGCCTGCTCCTTTCTAAGAGCTTTCCACTGGGTTATGAGTCAACATTTCAGCATGTCAAGCCTGCTGTATGACTAACACTAGAAACTCAAATCAATATCCAGTACAAAGTACAAACCAAAAGCAACTGGGCCATCCGGTACAGCTTCCGGATAAACTCCAGCTTGACTCAACAGAGATCTCCTTGTTCTGTGGCAGGAGGCACACAGAGCATTCTGTATTGGGTCTCACTTGCCAGAGACTTCAGGGATTACTTAGGAGCTGGCTGGCCAGCACCCTACCCTGTGCAGGAGCTATCAGCCTCTGTCCTTTCCTAAACTGGAATGCCTGCAATCACTTCCTGTCATCAGATCTGATTATCATGATTGCTAAGATGCCTTTATTCAAAGTGTGTTAAAATGGCTACATGAACTCACCACTGTTATACATAGAATCATTCTTAGTTCAATTATGTTTGACAATATCAAAGTTTATCGGTTCATAAGGCACAATGAACAAGGAGAAAGCAAGATGTACAATGGCAAGAGTAATTAGTATTTAATTTAGTCTGTAATAATGCCTAAAATTTGTAGACAGACCTACACTTTTCTTTTTACCGTGTTCATGACATTAGCAAAATACAGTGTTTACAAAAGACCCCTGAAAGTCTTTTACAGGCTTTGTGCTTTACAGGAAATGAAACTTTTCTTTAATCCAAAATTATGCTAGGAAGGATGACAATAATACGTTGCATTCCTGTTATTTCAGTATCATTTAAAAGTCCAGTAAGAATTGCCAAACTGTAAAGCATGACCGGAAGCCATAAACTGCATTTGTACTCTGAGGCTTAGAATGGTAAATCATTTTACCTTATCTTTTATGAGGGACAGTTTTAAGCTAAAGTTTACTGAAAACAAATGATAAATGAAAAATAAAAAAGAAAGCTTTCCATTTTAAGCATTTACTTCAACAAGCAGCTGATGAGCACACGACCAGAGCTAAGATGGAATCTGCAGGACATAGAAATGCAGATTGTCTGTATCCTCATCTGAATGCAGAGAAGCAGCTCATCCTGACAGAAATCTAGGATGACATCCCATGCCTTCATTTGCTAACCTCTTCCATGTAACAGGGATTTAGTGCATTTCAAAAGCATTTATAAATCAAGATTCTTGTCTCTAAAATGAGGATAAGAATTTATCTATTATTGACTGGTTATTGTGTGCTTCTTTGACTAATGATGCTACTATATTCCACAGCAATGTGCGTATACTATATAGGATGACGCTGGAGTGATAAAACTTTTGTCAGCAAGTTTGGAACAGTCATATTGGCTGTGAGTTAAACCTCTAAGCCTTGCTAGTTAATATCTATCAGATTCCAGACATGCCAATCAATCATGACTGATTATTCTCTGGCCCAGATTCCTAAGAATAATACAGTAAACAGGAGACTTCACATTTGGGGAAAATGAGAAAAAATACACTCTGATGAGTTCAGTTTACACCTAAACTTCAAGTCTCTGGGGCACTTGAAGAACTTTGCGGAATGAGATATGTGAACAACATAAATCTCTAATTCTCAACAAACAGGCAAGGAAGTTCAGTCTACCCCCTAAGGATGCCAAATATTTGGAAAGAAAAACCATTTAAATATATTCTTGTTCAAGGAATATTTTCCCAAAGCTAACAAAAGGACATAGACCAGGAAACCAGTACTCACCAGAAAGTTCCTTTGTCTCTGCTTTCTATATCTATGAACCCAGATTCCAAAAACATGTCCTTGTAAATTCGACCAACCAGGCAGTACATATCTGAAGCTACTTGGTCTTCCTGCTCTACAAGGGGAATCATAATTTCTAGAGCTTTCTGTCGGTCTCCAGGCAGATTTCGCCTGTTGAAAATAATAATTTTGATTAAAAAACCAACAAACTTAACAAGGAATAATTTTTCATTACCATTTTTTAATACAGACATATGACTTCATCCATGTAAAATTACGGATAGATACAGTGGGCTATGTTTTATATACACACTTCATCCCTTCTTCCTTTTTTTTTTTTTGTCTTTTCTTTATATCATGGAAACCTTTATAAAAGCCCCCAAACATAACTTCTTTCTCTCACAAAGCATCAGCTATAGCAAAGCACTGAAAACAGCATTAAGAGCCTCCAGGGAAATTCTTACAAGTATCATGTGTTACTTCCTTATAAAATAGAAAAATATGAACCTTGATTTCATGTCTAGTATTTCTTTCATCATAATTCATGTTTTAAGGAAAAAAGAGTCAATCTTGTGTTTGCGATTTTACTTTTTATGTACATTTTGACCATGAAGCAAAATGTCCAAAAAGCACAAACCAGATTGAACTCCCATGATAGCAACGGTTTAGGACTAAAGCCAATAAGGCAATATTAAAAGAAGTACTTCAGACAAATAAACCACGTAACTGCAAGCATTAGACAATTCCTGGTGAGTCATAGTTTTGATACATACATCATTCAGTATCAAAAGTTTAGAATTTTAATGTGTTTGTGTACTGAACAATCAAATTATTCCCTTTTCAACATTTCCACATCTTGTATCAACAATCACTAATCCAGATTAATGAATTTAATGAGAACAAAACTAGTACAGCAAATAATGTTTTGCAACATGGATTATTTACACTTCACTGGTCTTCAGAGAGAGAGGTCCCTACTTTTATTTTTGTTTACTTTTCCATCATCAGTGCCCTCACACTTTGTTGAATTAGGGCAGACTAATCCTGACTAATTGAGCCGCTCCATCCTTCCGTACTAGTGACCTGGATTAGAAGCAAGAGACACATTTTTTTCACAGCAAAGATTCAGAAGTGCAGAGTATTCCAGACCTGCCTCAGCTCACAAAATATGCTCTATCGTCCCAGTAAGGAGAAAGATACAATTAGCCAAAGCAATTCCTTCTTGGCACACCAAAGCATGAATGTTTTCATGGCTGTCATGGCTTCTAGTTTAATGGTCAGTCTGGAGAAGAGAGGAATAGGAAAACCTCATCTGGACTGCTTTGGAGGTACTATGTAGATCTTTTGTCAGATACTCTCAATATCTGACTCTCAACTCTAAGGCAACACCTTAGAGTCACAGAACTAGTGAAGTATAAGGATATGCCTGAAAAGATTATGCTGCTGTTGTCCATGTTTTTAGTGCCTCAAGAAACTAGTCCTGTTTTCAAAGGTGATTTTGTTCCAGAAAACTGTGACATTGACGTCTAAACAAGATGTTACAACTCCAAGGAACACCTGGTGACCCTTGTGAAGGCTCTGTAGAAGTGGCAGATACATGCCGGATTATTTAATCTGCAAAACTTCACATATTTATGTCAAAGTGGAAACAAAAAAGGCACAATATTTATACCTTCATTTACCTGGTATAAAGGCACAAGAAAGGATCTGGACATTTTATTCAGACAAAAAAATGTCAGACAGCTGTTTTGGGGTTTTTTTCTTTCAAAACCAGGTTTATTTTTTCAATAATTCCTTGTGACATGTTTTGACATCACTTTCAAATGATATGCAGTTTTAAGCCTCCTCAGAGAACCTGAATTACAAAATTCAAATCTGGGAGAAGCAGAACCATCTATAGACATTTTCTATACTTGATAATTTCAGTACCTGCTGATACCTGGTCTACTCCTCTAAAAGCCAACAGCAAAATGTTCACTGTGATAACAGCAATGGAGCAGAGAATAACTGTAATTTCCTCTGAAAAAACTCCCCTTTTAGTCACTTGCCTAAATATCCTAGAAAGAAAATCTAGACTTGGCTTTTATTTAATCCATAGAAGCAGCATATGTTGCTCCATGTATCACATTTTGCCCATGTTTTCAGAGAACATGAAAATTACTTTATCATCATAATATGATAAAATCTTCCTATAGACATTTGATGAAAGGTCTGCTTTTGTCTCCTGACATTACCATGAGATGATGTCTTTGCCAGCACAAATGATGCAGTGCTGCCACTCACACAGCAATATTAAAAGTCTATTTTACAGAAGGAAAATATTTTTAGGTATTTATTTGCTCTGATTTAGGTACTGAAACAAAAAATAATGCAAACCTTTGGAAAGACAAATCAAACATGCTAAAGGAAAAGGAATGAAATTTGATAGTATGAGATGAAAAGAAGCTTAGAATCCCCATAGCTGCTTCAGTCAAAATCATAGGACTGCCTATAAAGATTCCAGTAGGGAACTTCACACAGGATTACCCACCCCTTACAAAGTTTCAAGTCTTGATTTACTGTTCCATAGCAGAAGGAAGGGTAGATTCTTACCTGTTCAGTGCAAATGCATAATGCAACCTCACATGGTGGTGGGAAGCCAAATCAAAAGTGGGCAGTTTTTCTAAAGTTTTCACCAATTTCACAATGGAATCGTAATCCTTCCAAAAGAAAGGAAATAATAATGTTTTAAGTGGCTATACTGAGGTATGCCTATTTAATCTTCTCTTCAACCTTACCAGCTATTATTTCATACCAAGAAGTATTTTCAATCCATTCTAAGTTTTGTGGATTTCAGTTTCTTCAGTGTCAAACTGTAAGTAGCCTAGCATTAATCAGAGATGGGAATATGCACAGTATTTAGCCAGGAAGCACAATTTGGTCTCCTGTGCTGCTTCAACATGGTCCTGTGGAAATTTCCATACATCTGTTTCATGATTAAAGTTAGCTCCAGGAACTGAACACATGTCAGTGCTCATATTGTGCAGACATTAGAAAGCTAACTGCATTTGAATTAAGGCATCTCAAATCTCTGAAGCAGGCATAAGCCTCAAAAACAAGACTCTTTAATACCACAGTTTTTAAAGTAGCTTACTCACTGACATATTTAAAAAACAAATTAAAAAAAAATCAAAGTCAAACCACTTCATATTGTTTAAGGAGCAACAGTTGAAATTATGGATAACAAAGCAAACAATTACTAGCATCATTCCAAAACCTGAAATACATATGAACTATTTATGTTTCCATAAGAAACGTCACCAGCTTTGGTGACAAAGAATACATTTGCCTATCAATTGCAGAATGCCACCATAGCCTTTAACTACATGCTGTTCATCACACAGCAGTGCTGAGATGGAGAAGAGTTATTACATGTCATGTACTTTTTAGGCACTGTTATAAAACCCTTTTCTGCTATGGAAACTACAAAACAAAATAAAAACATCAGAGAAAACATCACAAAAGATTTTTACTAGTTCGGTTTATCCACAGTTCATTAAAAAAATCTGCACAAAATACATTAAAAATTTCTGTGACAATGTAATTTAATTTATTACTCTTAGTAGCGCACAAAACTCCTACCTGGATGTCTCTGTAGGACAACAGCAAGTTTATTACAATGTCAGCAGACAAGACTTCAACGTTATCGACTCGCTGTCGAATCCTTGCCAGCTCTGCTGCAAGCTCCTTGCCCGTGTAAAGCGTCCGGGCCTTCCTGATGTCATTCAGAATGGATTCCCGGAAATACTGGCTGGAGAGAAACAACTTCACATCAGCAATTCATGACATGTCCCTTGCACTTGTTTTTCTGGCCCCACAGCTTTCCCACAGTGTATGTGCAGAAAACGTACTGATAGAGCAATGTCAATGCAGAGATTTGGCCAAGCTCAACTATTAAGTATAAGTTTTTCTGAACAGAAGGCAAAAGAGGCTGAAATTTATCTTGCCAGCCAGAATATTTGTGTTTTACATGGGTGTACAAGAAGACAACTCACCCTGAACTGGCCTGTGCCACCTTCAAGAGCTGAATGAATCGATCCACCAGAGGTAAGCATATGGGCCCAAGCAGAGACTCAAAGCCAGGCGGCATCAGCTCCGTGAGTCCCTTCACGAAACTGCTATCACAGCAGTACACCTTGTTATGTGGAGTTATCATGTAAGGAACAAATATGTAGTTCCCAGTGCACATCTGCAGGGAAACAAGGGGCAATATTTAGGGCAGTTATGGCTCGGCAAGCTGATGTATGAAACAACTGCATATAGAATTCCACCTGTTAAAGTCAAAGGGAGACCTGCTGCTTACTTCAGCAAGACTAAGTTTTAACTCATAAATTCAGTTTTCACCTCAAATATGATATACACCTGAAATGTATTGTTTCAGATTTCTGATCTGCTTCCTGTAAAATCAGTCTTTTCAGAAGTATCAAGTTGATCTTGAAATTCTAATTGGCTCAATAGTGAAACAATTCTCAGGCCACACCCTGAAGAGGCAGATGGAATGAAAAGAAGATGAGGTACTTGCTTTTCAAGGTGACAGATGATTAGAAGAGAGCAGAACAGTTTGGCTCACAGATATTGGAAACAGTAACACAATCTAGTTGCCTCACAACAGGAAAACCATAGAGAAAACTAACCCTCATATGAACTGCAAAATGACTCAAATAGTTTTGCATTCAAAAAGCAAAATAAATTCTCTACTATGTATAAAATATTTTCAATGGAACTTAAAATCCTACATAGTCCAGAATAATCACTTAGAGAGCACCTCAGCATTGCTAAACTGCATTGATTTTTATATATCAATGTATGACAGATACTTCCCAAAAAAAGAAAAAGAAAATATTAAGTATCTTCAAGGAAGAGTGAGGCAAGATGTCTGCTAACTGTGGTAGATGTCTGCTAACTTGTGTGTGAGCACAGATTTATGTGCAGAGAAAGTTGCAGAATATTTGCGGTTTAAAGAGTCTTAACTATGAGACAGAATACCAACAAAATCAGGAGGAGTTCCTCCATTCATGTCTCAAAGCTCAGACTCTACTGCTGAAGTGCCCAGCAGCCCAACAACAAAAGCCTTAAAGAAAGCAATTCTTGAGACTCATCATTTTTGGTACCCCTAAATTACTACCAAGGTTAATTAGTTTCTGTTTACCTGCTTCAGCTCTCCCAGAAGTCAGTTCAGCAATGCAGACATCACTTCAGAAACTCCCCTGCCTAGTTGAGCTCCACACATTCAGAGGGCAGTGACTGAATAGTTTTTGAATGCACAACACCAGCTGTGTGTTTAAAACATGCATTTTAACATGCATTATTAGATTTTTAAAACATGGCAGGATTCAGGTACTAAAGTCTGCAAAATGTACGTGTATAGATATGTCAGTAAACACATTTGTGTACAAATCAGAGATTGGCTATGAAAAGTACAGGAATTATTTTTTAATTACATCCATCATACTATGAAATTGTAAGACTTCAATATAAAGGCAATCCCCCTGTACTTCTGAGGGGTATTGACAGACTGTAAAATCTAAAAATAATTGGTGCAGGCATTTACATGAAGTCAATTGAGTTCAACTACCACAGAAGTTGTTTGGAGATTATTGAACACAGTGCCTTGCACAAGGGTTAATTTAGTCTTCTTTCCCCAACCATTGCAAACTACTGCTGCTAAAGAGCTAAGGAATATTTATGTCTGTGTGACTGCAGCAATTCCAAAGGAAACTTGAGAACTGGGGAGTATATGACAAATTTTTTTACAAGTAACTAAGGAGTGGGATGCCAGAACCCAAACTGGTTGTCTGTGCAACGGAGAAGTGAATGGATACTTCTGTTCAAGAATATCCTAGCATGTAAGGCAATCACATGCTTTCAACAGTGAATGGATGAACTTTTTACCCTGCTAAAATCTAATGAGCCCCACAGTCAAAGGCAGAGGGAAAATTATGAATTTGCTGGAACTGGTTTCAGCAATTATAAGAGATGGGTACATAGCCCCTGGCATAAGAGCCACTATTACACACAGGCAGACTATTCTCCAGCTTTCCTTTTCTAGATAAAGGAGAAAAAGGTTGGGAAGTCAGGGTCAAGAAAATGGGTGAAGTAGCTACAGATATCCAGAGACAAGCATTTTACTTCCTAATGTTTATTCAGTGCATTAAAAATAAATTCAAGACTGTTTGCAGGAAGACCTTCTCAGACCCCTGGCACACTGTTTCCAATGCTCAGGTCTTAAATAAAAATCAACTCTGAAAAAGGATGTTCCCATCTTTTTAAATTCACAAAACTCAAGGTTTACCCTTGCCAAATGGTCATGCCAGCTAAAGAGACAGTACCAGAGTCTTAATTTTTAATTCTACCAGGAGGAAAACTGCTCTTCCTGCAGACAAGTGCCTGAATCCATTACTGAGCATGAGCTCTTAGAAACTCATCCTGAGTGAACCTTCTGTAGTAAGTACACATCTATTTCAGTGAAACAAGAGAGCCAGCAAAAGTTAGTTTATATGCATTCTTCCTGTTAGCCAAGGGAGGAAAAGCTGGACATAATATAGAGCCTGATATAGAAGACATGCAGACCCAAGAGTCTTTGGAAGCAGTGGCCAGGGAAGAACTTAAAAGACAGGAGAAAATACTGTGGGAAGAGAAAAAAATAAATCCATTTACAGTTGTTCAGAGGGCCCCCAGCGGTCTCAGGGAATTGTCTCAAGGTAGAATCTCACCCTGATATTCAGTAGCAAGTAGTGTGAAAACACAGTGGTCTTTCCCTCAGCTAGGGCATCACTTTGCTTCTAAACTTAATCTAGATAGTTATTTTTTGTGGGAACTCTGTATCTACAAAACCTCTCAAATTCGGCTGAAATTCATCAGACAGACAAACAGGCAGACACAGAACGAATGTGGAAGATGAAAAACCAGTACAAGCTCTTAAGTTTCATTTCCTTGGGAAATACACTTTTAAAAAAAGCAGAGCACACATGCAATAAAGCTAAGGAATACATGAAATACTGACCTCAATTTCACTTCCCTAGCTAAAGAGTTTGGTAGGTAGATATTTAACAGCTAAACCTAACAAAGGCAGACATGCAGTAGCTCTAGTGTCAAAAGAAAAAAAAAAGAATCAAAAGTTTCGTATTATTTACTAAGGGTGGTGGTGGAAGAAAGATAACAGGGCTGGCAAGACTGCTTTTGTATAACAAAGTCTATAGTCCCCTACTGTGGAGAAACACGCTGCGTCACCATCACAAATTCTGATTGCAAAGAGCCCAACTCCAGCTGCATTTGGGCTATGATTAGGGTGGGAGCCCAAGAGGACCGAGCCATGGGGCAAGCAGTTGTGGAGCTACTCTAAATGTCAGACAACTCTCAACCATTATCCCCAAAGCAGAGTGTGTGACTTGCTTCTTTCCTCATTCATCAGGTGATGCAACCTGTCTCAGCAACTTATACATCTTTCTCATCCTTTTTTTGTCAAAATATAAGCTATGCTAACTTAAGTCAGAAAGGATCAGGTGGTCTTTCTGACACACATTTCCCATCTGTTCACACTTTGCTTTATTTTTTTCACTTAGTGCATATTACTAGACTTGGAAGCTTAAATATATTTAATTTATTCTCTTTGCCCTGTAATACTCTATCCCAACTCTGATCCCACAAAATCTGGTATTTTTTCTAACCCTACCTGACTTCCCTCTATACTCCAAGTCTGTTAAGCACACAAGGCAAAATTGTTCTACTTTGATCCATTCTTGTGACTCACAATATCATGTATAATGAAAGTAATAGATAGAAGCCTTTCAATAAAACCAGGATTTTTGTAGGAGTAGCATCTTAAATACAATTGTAGTATTCTGTTATGTCAACACCCTTTAAGAAACATGGGTTGAATATGAGGCTGCAAAAGTGGGTGGGAATAGACCCCCCCCCAATCAAGAACAGGTGCTGCAAGTTTCATTTTGCAACTCTCTTTCTTTATAAAACCTTCATTATTTAAGGTTCAAAAGCTCAAACTACACTAGTGAAAATTACAAAGGGATTGCAGGGTACCTGAGTTGTATGTTGAAAGGCATCACTGAAAACACCTGAGGCTGGGATAGGTCTCAAGTGTGCACACAGTGAGTTAGATGATAGTTACTGTGATTCAGACTGATGCACAAGCACTTGGGACATTAGACCAGGTAATCCTGGCCTAAGCTCTCAGATCAGCTGAGCTACTTTTATCTGGGAGATATGAACATACATATCTTTGAAAGCCTTGGGCCAGCACACTCAGTACCTGGCAACATTAGGTCATCTTCTGACAGACTATCTATGTCAGCCCATTTCATCAAATCAGTCAGACTAATCTGGAGGCAGAAGTGCTGGCTGGCGCCAGCTACACACATAAATGCTTACAACTGAGTGACAGAATCTGTAATTAATTTTTGCAAATGTTTTAATTGCTCTGTATTTTTCTAATGTCCCTTCCTCATTTACTGAGGGCAAATTTAACAATTCCAAAGCATGAGTAATTTTAGTCAGAGATGTAACATCATTCTTAATAGCTCTATAATTACAGAATTTAAGACAAGCCTGCTTCTAGCTAGACCTAGTGGTCACTGGAGCATTAAGCACCTCTTTCTTGTTCAGTATCCTTTCTCAGCTTCTGAAAGAAATTAATATAGCACCTATTTGTATTCAAGAGATAATAAAAATCAATAGCACATACTTACATTTTAATGATTACAGTAAGAATATAAACCAGCCCCTCTTTCAATATTCCCCTCATCTACAGAACCACTACTTGTGAAAAGAGCAGCTTTTTGGACTTGAATGGGGGGACCATGTCTTAGAAAGAACATCATGAAATAAGATAAAAACTACTCTCTCCCTCAAAAATAAATCTAAAGTAATACATTTTTTTTCGGGCAGTTGCACAGATTAAAAAGACATGGTGCTAGAAAAAGGAACATTTGAGTTCTGGCCAACTAATTCTCGTATCTTGACTTATTCTTCAAAAAGAGGGGGAAAACTCTGAAAAATTGCAGAGTCAGTGATGCACAGTCCTTTCAGTTCCCTAACGCTCTTTACTAACACTGCTCTGTTCGGATCATTTAGCAGTTTGTTTTATCCACAAACAGGATAACTGCCTTCAAAGACAAGAAGTGTCAAAGAAAACAAAGATCCCTCAAACCAAAACCATGATACTTTAGCCATGGATGGGAGAATTTAGCAGAATCCCACCCACTTGCTAAAGCTTCAGGTCAGCATCCAATGTAACTTCAATAAAAGAAAAACAAATCAGCTGAAGTAATAAAAATAGCCAGTATCTCTCACAGTAGGAACTGTTCTTCCTGCTCACACTCTTCTAATTAAGAGAGCTTTTTTCTATTTCTCCCACTCATCCTTTTGAGAAATATCTGCTTTTATTTCAATTCTTCTGGTGAAACTTTTAAGGTAGTTCTTTTAATAGCAGCTATATGGAGATTCTGAGCTTGCAGATGCCTCTGGAATTCCTCATCCAGAGTCACAGAATGGGTCAGGTTGGAAGACACCACAGTGGTCATCTGGTCCAACCTCACCAGTCAATCAGGGTCATCCCAGGGCATATGGCACAGGATTGTGTCCAGACAGTTCTAGAATATCTCCAGTCAGGGAGACTCCACAATTTCTCTGGGCAATTTGTTCTGGTGCTTGGTTGCTTGCACAGTAAAGAAGTTCTTCCTCCTATTCAGGTGTATCAGTGTCTGCCCATTGCCTCTTGTTCTAGTCCTTGGCACCATTGAAAAGAGCCTGGCTCCATCTTCTTGCCACCCTCCCTTCAGATACTCATAGACAGGGATCAGGTCCCCTCTCAGCTGTCTCTTCTCAAGGCTGAACAGGCCCAGCTCCCTCAGCCCTTCCTCCTAAGAGATGCTCCAGTACTTTCATCATCTTTGTTTCCGTGCTGGACCTGCTCCAGGAGCTCCATGTCTCTCTTGCACTTGGGATCTCAGAACTGGATGAGTTCTCCCACTCACATTAAAGGAGCGCTCCACTGAACTATCTCTCAAGCTACACCTTAAACAAGAGGCAATTAGGAGAGGCTGTGGAAAACCAATAAAAATAACAATCATAGAGCCATAGAATGGTTTGGGTTGGAAGGCACCTTAAAGGTCATACAGTTCCAACATCTCTGTTGTGGCCAGGGATGCCTCCCACTAGACCAGGTTGCTTGGAGTCCCATCTAACCTGGTTTTGAACACTTCCAGGGACAGGACATCCATAGTTTCTCTGGGTAACCCGTTCCAGTGCCTCACCACCCTCACAGTACATAATTTCTTCCTAATACCTAATCTAAACCTACCCTCTTTGAGCTTGAAGCCATTGCCCTTTGTCTTATCACTACAATCAGATCCCTTCAAATGTTAGAAAAGCAAAACACTACTAAGGGTGCCCAGCCATACAACACTACCCCTGTTGTTTAATCGCTGACGCTTGCAAGTCAGCTGCCCATGTGAACAATTCCCATTGCCTCCAAGCGCCCTTCTGATCAGGCCAGGAGCTGTACTGCAGTCTCACACCCCAGGCAGCCCTGAGGCTATCCACTACTCCAACCTGGTGCAAGCAAGCAGCCTGAACTGAAAGGTGTGCACTGTGTCAAGGTGTAACTTACTGCAATGGGTTGCAAACCACATTTAGAATACATGCATATTAAACACTCAGATTCAGCAAGAAGTCAATTTTTTAAAAAATTGAATAGATGTGCAAAAACTTTCCTCTAAAGGTGGTAGAATTTAAACTACTAGAATTGCTAAAACTAGCAATGTACAGTCATGAGCCATAACCTTTATAGCAACATCTTATAACTGAAACTCTTTTACTAGTAATTTCTAGAATGCCTCTGCTGCTTGACTGACCTCAAAAATCAGATAACAGCAAAAACTAAACTTAAGCCTTCAACCAGCAAAGTAACTACCTCCTGTTAAGGTATCACTCCCTTTAAAAATGTATGGTTTTGGTATTACTGGAACATTTGGAAAAGGTCCAACTAAATAGCTATAAAACCACATATAACAGGAAATAAGCCAATGTTATCTTGTACTGCTCAGCCCAGACAGGCTCCAGGCAGCTTATCCTTGCTATGCAACACTGTATTGACTATTATTAGGAAGCACAAAAATCCAGCCAGAAGAACAAAACAGTCGGCAATAGATTATCATTATTTTTTTTTTTAATCTCACTTATTTTTAGGGATACAAGGTTTAGGAAAAGCAAACACACGGCATTTCATTTAGGTAGATATATATAGGTACACACACACTTGTTTTGCAACATTTTTAATCCCCTGGTGCCAAGGATACCATGGTCTTGATATGGCTGATGCTTGCATGCTATAAAAAAACATGTTCTAGAACAGCAAGATCAAACTTTTTGCTTATCCATATGTGAATTTCATTATTTTTTCACATCAGTAACATCACAGGATTACTTTTGGCAAAGGTGGGCATCAGAGACATGGCTTCTCTAGAACAGAACTTCTGTCATACCCATTTATCCAAGAAACTTATAATTTATGAAAAACATGATTTTTATGAAGCAGGCATTATATTCAGTAGTTAGGCATGCACCAACATTGTGAAAAGTCTACTTCCAGGTAATGTGGCTGACATTATGCTGAAAAAATGAGGAAAAAGGAGACAAAGGAGCTGCTAAAACCATTTCACTGACTTCTCTGTTCTAATCCCAGGGAAAATACTTCCTCCCAGAAAAGATGTTATGTGGGTGTGCTTGAAAACATCTGAGACTTTCAAGGAACACGTTCTTTTTCTGGCATACACTGAAGCATTTCTAAAAGTGATAAATGACAGTGTCACAGTCACCTATCCAAATTTAAATGGAAAACAGAACAATCCTTTCTGAAACAGATGAAGGCCAAGTTATCATACCTCTCCTTGAGCTTTGGGGACTGTCATTTAAAAACAGGACAAGATGACATCCCCCCTTTATTCTATTGTACCAGTCATCTCCTGCTGGTTTCCTGCTAAGAGAGCTCTTCCCCTTACCCTCCCAGGAACATTACATTAGTCACACACAATTTTCTCTAGGTCCTGGGCCACCAGAACAAAAACACAGAATGTAATACATTCATTTACAAGAAAGGCCTTACTGTTCTCTTTTCATTTTATGTAAAAGGCCTAACTGATCATTTCTTCCACTTTCATTAGAGAAAGGCGAGAGATTTCTAGTCTAGCACATCTTTCACAGCCTTCTGTGAGTGTCTGAAAAGCACTTTTTGGTTAAGAGCTATGCAGAAACTCTATAGGGAAACCTCTTTGCTTTTTTGGTTTTTTTAACAAAAAAAAAATAAAAAAGTCTGTAATTTAAAATGCAGCATTAGATGAAAGCTCACTCTGGTTTTGAAGCCATCTTTAGAAACTCCAAGCAGAGAAAAGACAAGACTGCATCTTTTTCAGAGAGTCATATTTCATACTGGCAAAAGTAATTACTTAATCCACTGTTAAAGAAGTAAAATCAGGAATGTTGCAGTTTTCATGGCACTGAGGAAAATAAAACCTGGCCAATTTCTGAAATTAAATACTTCATATGCCCCTTTAGAAAATTTTATTCAAATATATGGAATTGTACAGCATGCGCATAGCACCTCAGGATATCAGCACAGCACTGACTAGCCTCTATGAAATTATATCTTAGTAAATGTGGCTGCCAGTAAGTCACGACGCAAAGGCAAGAACAACTCAACATGCCAGATATATATTCTGACATGACTGACCCTGCTGCTCCAGAACAAACCACATTGAAAAAGCAGTGTTCTCCCAGCCACAAGTCTGTCTCCCTTGAAAAACTGGGAGTGAAAAAGGGAAGGGAGATTTGGAAGGTCAACCTCAGAAACCAAAGGGACGCCAAGGTGCAGAAATCTACAGTCTAATAATGACTGGCACTCAGACCACTGGGATCTACACTGCACTTGGACTAACAGGCTCCAGGACTCAAATTCTAGAAATAAATGCTCTCTTTATAAATACATTATAAACATATATATATATATGTATGTATGTATGTATGTATACACACACATACATCTATATATACATACGTATATATCTGTACATATATGTATGCACATAGATATACATAAAAATACATGCACATACCTACGTTTACACACACACACACACATATATATACATGCATACACATATATGTACACTTTTTTTCCAGAGCTGTAGCCATGGGTTTCTAAAATGAGCAACAGTTTCCAAGTAACTCTTCTTTCTAATAGAGTATTTTTAAAAAACATTAAAGAACACTGTATAGAAAAAGGCAACAACAACAAAAACCCATAAAACGACAAATGCAAATGGGTGTGAGATAATATGACAGACAGGTAAAGGCAACAGAGAAAATACCACTGATAGACAAAGGCAAAGTAAGAAGTGAGCCTGGTACCTAGCAACCAAGTGATATACTCAGATTTGCTGCTAGAATTTCCAGAATTCTACATCTAACTCTGTAAAATACAGCAGGAGAGTGTTCAGTGATTCAAGTGGAAAACAGAATACAAACAACATTAAATGAAACGGAAGTCTGGAATGTTTATAATTCAACTGAAATCCATACATCATACTTACATTATTCTTCTGGAAAATAATTTCCTGAAATAAAAAAGAAAAAAAAAAAGAAAATAATGTTGATAACATTACCAAAGATATCTGATCAGTATGACTTTTTTATTACTGTTTGCACACACGACAAGAAAAGGTTGGTCGACAGATGTTTTCTATGCCTATCAAATCAACATAAATGAGGTATTGTTTCAGAAGAGACAAAATTACTATGGAACCAAGTAGATACATACAATTTATATATATATAAGAGGATACCTACTGTCTGCATGTGAACATACATATATACACATACATACATATCCCTCCTTTCATAAATTTTCCTAGAGGGTTGATGTCCAGAAGTTGTCTATTAACAAACATCTATTCATATTTGGAAAGTCAAATATAGTAAATAACATTTTGCTACCAGCAGAAGCAATCAAAAAGAATAGTAAAAGCAATATGCATAGGAGGTTTTAAAATATTCCAAAACTGCTTGAAATTCACTTAGCTCTAATAATCAGATGCACAGAACATATCTTCACATTTTCAATGTGAATTTTCAGAGAATTAGAATCACACACAGATGGAAAGAGCTGATTCCTGCACACTAATCCAGGTGGTAGAACTCAAGCATAAACCACTTCTGAACAATGAGCATCTTGCTTCCAGCATGATTTGTCAGCAAGTTCTGATCCCAGGAATTGATAACCATAACAGATTTATCAGACAGCTTAGCCTCTGCCACTGGGACTGGTGAACAGTTTCACCAGCTCAACAGCATTAAAAACAAACGCAGTGTCAAACCAAGGCACCTCATACTTTCCATGTTGCTAAAGTGAGGCTTTGATAAAACTGCTGCCTGTTGAGAGGGGCAGGTTTCACATATGACTGTTTCTAGCTTTCCAAGTGTGGGTCAGAAAGGTCTGGTCAAACCCCTCAGCATGGACTGGAGCATCTTTGACTAGATCAGGCTGACCAAAGCCCTGCCCAGCCTGGCCTGAATGTTCATGCAGAAGAACATTTCACCACCAAAATTTACTTACACTGCTTTGTGCCCTGATTAAATCTGTAAATGCAGTTCTGTATTTCCTTTATTTTCAGTTTTTAAATTCCCCCTTCCATACAAGATTAAAACTGCACTTGTTCTCCTGCATTGCTTCCACTCTTACCTGCTGGCTGTAACAAATACATGAACAAACACCACCTCAGAAGATGTCACAGTATGCCCATAGCTACTTTTTTTAAGCAGTTACTAAGTAGTATGGAAAAGGTCTCGCTCTTTGACTACTTTCCTACAGACTACCAAGAGCAGAAACACAAGCCCAGTTCAAAGCTAAGGGAAACTGAGGGGAGTCTTTCAGTCAGCAGAGTACTGGTGGCAACTGCGACGTCCAAGTCTCCCTGCACAGAACTGGGCTTCCACTGATGCCAGTGAGAATCCAGCACGTGACCCAGTTACAAAGTCCAACTTCTAAACTAGTAAAAAGTTTTTCCAAGTGCCCAAGAAAGCCTGATGTCTCACCCCAAGTGATTTCTCAGTGGGAGTTGGGTATTTGGCTCTTTGCCCAGTACAATGGAATTCTGCTCTGCTTATACTGTAAATCATTGTACTGACACAATTGAAATCAATTCCCAGATACATCTTTTTTATCAGCAGCATTATTTTCAGGGCTTTTATCTGTATACTCTTTGTGTTGCAGAAAGAAAGGAAATAATTGGATTGCAAGTGGTCCAGTTAGCTGAGAAAATTTAGAGGGAAGAGCAGGGGGAAAAAACTCAGTTACTAAGGATGTCCCTCCCAAATATAAGGCCAACCTAAAAAATATGGGACAGATTCAAACCCAAATAGCCTGCACTTGCCAGAAGCAGTGGAAGCAAATCCTTCCTGAGTGGTGCTGGTGCCCAGACTGCAGTCTGACTCACCAAGCTGCTCACTCTAAATTCTTCTCAGCAAAGCCTGGAAAGGAAGTGCAAGTGCATAAAACACCTTCTGGGTAAAGCCAATGCATCTGAGAGTGGGAAAGTAATTGAAAAGGCCGCCATCCAAGTTCTCTATGCTTTCCCATCATGGAAGTTGCTAAACCTTTTGGATAGTTGCAGTAGGAAGCAAGTATCAATGCCTTGGCTGACAAAATTCACAGCCTCATAGATTATCTTAAAACACCCTCTTGCCTTAAAACAAAGTATCATACTGTGCACTGAGACACGAGTTTTGTTTTTACTGACTCCATTACACTGCTGCTAATCTTCAGCACAGCAATCGTGCAGGTACCTGATGCAAACAGCTGTAACTCACCAAGATTTAGCAAGGCGTATCAGGAGGCCCCATAAGGTTTGGCAGAAAACTGCTAATTTAGACAGAAGCTAAAGCCTAAGGATTATCTTGCTGCCTACACACCACCACTCTCATAGGATTGTTATTACTGTAACAGTTTACCACAAACACCAGTAATTCCCTTGAATGACAAATTCTTGCATTTAGTTTCTCATCTCAAATTTGGCAAACTTCTGTTTCCGTAAACAGCCATTTAACACCTAGGTATTTAACTGACTGCAATCAAGTACTCTAAATCTTTGTCTTTAGAAAATCAAACTGAGTTTTACAGCATTGCATTGTAGAGATCTTTGCCAGGCCTCAGAACATTTTTGCTGTTCTCTTCTGAACCAAGAGTGGCACCTGTATTTCTTACAGGAAGAACCTATTTCAAGCATTACACTAGCTATGACTTGCCCTCCAACCCCCTTTTTTCACCCAGAGCTACCTTCAGTGACTGCAGAGACTCTGAGTTTGTGTCACAGTAGAGGATAATGTTGTTAGCCATGCTGAAGCTCTCCCTGACTCCCAGATGGTAGAACAGGGAAGGTTGACGGAAGGCGTCACTCATCTCTACAACAGCAATATCTGCAGAAAGAAATTTTAAAAAAATATTGTCAATGCCACACATTTCTGACAGTCAAACACATCTAGCTCATGTTTCTTCACACAATTTATTTTGGTAAGAAGATCTGGCTTTAAGCAGGAAATAAGAGATATAGAGGGATTTCCCCATTTTAGCTATTATGCCTGAATTTTGAACATAGTCAGCAAAATGCCATTTAGGTTTTTTTTCTATTTCACTATTATTTCTCTATTTTTTCTTTAAATGAAACCATAAAATGGTAAAAACAGATAAACCACTAATCACGAACAGGAAAAAATTTCAATTGCTGCCTTGAATAATAAAATCTGCTTGGTAAATCTATACATGGTGACTGATAACCTTAGGGAAAAATAAAAGAAAAAAATTACATTAGATGTATTTTTATGCTCTGTGGAAGTTGCAATAAAAATTCATGTAGCCTATAACATATTGTATAGATTCTGTACTAGATCTTTGGAAGAAAACAAACTGAAAGGTAACATTCCAGTATAAATTACCATGCAGATCTATTTTGATTCCTATAGAAAGATGATAGAATGCAAAAAAGACATGGTACAGAGTGCATGGTGCAGAGAAGACAAGAGGGAGTGAATATATAAAGCCAAAGAAACCCCCATATAAGTAAAAACTTTACTGTGCAGAGAATTCTGTTCATAATAAATTTTACCTGTGTGAATGATGCATGCAAGCACATACACAAACACTTACAGTACACTTACAGGAATGTAGTCCACAATTTCTCTTAAATCATGTATTTCTCTTGACCAGATTTGCATCAGTCTCAAAGTATAGCAAGAGGAAATTAACTATTTCTGCTGTATTTTCATTGTAAGATTCTTGTTATACCAGGCAGTGTATTTCCACTGCAAAAGTCTTGTGAAATCAAGAGAGCAAAGCAAGAAAACCAACTCATCTCCACCTCTTCAATAAACACCTGTATTTTCACCCAAATAATTTTTTCTTAGATTTTAGAAAAAAAAAACAACAAAAAAACACCAAACAGAAAACCAAACTCAAACCACAGAAATATTCTTCTGTTAAGAGTAGAACAAGAAAAGCAGCCTGGTTTCCAGTATCTCTCTATGCTTTTCCATTCCTTTGGATGCTTTCATTACTGAAAAGCAAGGCAAGCTCTGTAGGAAAAAGCCTATGTATCCTGAAGTTTCTCTACTCTAATTAATCTATCAGAGATTCTACCTCTAACCACAACTTTTCACCTCATCTATTTACTTAGATCATCAAAACTGAAATGAAGATACTCAATAAAAGATAAGCCTTGTGGTCACACTCCTAACTGGGGAGCAGTGTCTCTAACTTGTTGAAAAGGAATATCTTTGAGGCATCTACTCTTCAGTAATGTTTTTCTGTAACTGGCCTACAGGCTTATAAATTATTAAAAACCTGAAGGAACAATAGATACACACAGGGGAAAGAGCAAACCTTTGCCTATACAAGCTTAGGGTCTTCAAAGAACAAAATTAAAAGAGACTGATATTGTACAAAAAAAGATATTTTTTAAAAAACTAAAATTCAATTATGTTTTCTAAAAGATTCATAATTTGTGTTTTAAGCATCTCTCTCTGTCCAATTTCACATAAATATTTGCATATGGATGCCATCAAATTTTATTGATGTAAAAAAGGCAGTGCACTACTAAGACTACACATACACTCACTTCCATTAATTTTAGGAAACAGAAGCATCACAAAAGCCAAACAAGAATGACAACACCACCACTATATTTTGGGTGAGATTCGAGTCTGTTTATTTTTTTCTGAAACTTGCCATAATACAAGTTATATTTTTAACTGCTTTTACTCACACAGAAATTTCATCTTGAGCAACTCTAAATCTATGGTACATATCTGTTAACACCAAGCAGGAGGAAAATTTGTGCAACTTGCCATGACTTAATTCTGCAGTCTTACAAGATAATGTGCTCTCACTAGAGTTGCAAAACTAAGATTAAAAGAGAAATATTACTTTAGATGGAACCTGATCAAAGTCATATTACAAAAAAACACTTGAGAAATCCTAAGTTAAAATGGCAAGTTCCTAGGATCATGAAGAAGGAAAGAGGAACTAAAAAAACATGATACGTGAGTATTACTGTCAAGCTGGCCAAATCCATTGAACAGAGCCTGACACAGGACCACACTGTAGGAAAGATTCTTGGATCCTGTACCATCCCTATCATAGTAATAATTAAAATAAAAATAAAATAACCCAAACCATACAAAAACCTGGAGTTACACAGAGGAGGGAAGGACCATGAGTAAAGAAACATTCGTATGAAAAATTTCACGGAGATACTTATATAAACTCTTTTGCGGTACTTGTGTTTCTTGTGTAACTGAAGAGGATCTTTTTCCTTTGCATGTCAAGACTTCTGTGGAATCCTTCTGGATAATCTCATTTGATAGATAAAGCAGTGTCTTCATTAGGTACATCTTTTGTGAAGTTTTTCTGCTCAGTCTGATTCCTTAAGTTTAAGCTTTCATGTTTTTCAGATTCTGTGCTGCTTAGGGGTGTAGTTCTGAGCCTCATATTAAGTGCTAGTAAGTTCCCTTCACAGAGCAGGAAGACAAAACAAATCCTTTTCCCGCTGCAGACCAAGAACAACTTTCAGGCCCAAAAGCGTAAACAACGATGGACAGAAGGAAGGAACAAGAAGGATGGGACCTCACAAGCTGAAACTGTAATTGGACAATTAAGCCCCAATATGCAAATGGACCAAAACTTATAAAAATGCAAGATCTCGTGACTGGTCAGCCATTTTGAGACCATTGTAAGTACACCTTGGGTGTAGCCCTGGCCAGGCTCCTGTCCTGCCCAAGGTGTATCCTAAAGGCCTTTCAATAAATACCTACTTTATTCTCTGGCTCTGTCCAGTCTCTGTTTCAGGTCAGCCTTTCCAAGGCATCAAGTCTAGCAGTTATGTATTGTAAATATTTTATTTATGAAGACAGAACTCACGATGAAGAGATCAGATTTCTCAAGTTTAGGTTAGGCCTCGGGCTGGTATCACAATTTCCAAGGGGAACAACCCAAAGCTTACCTACAAATCCAGCAAGCCACAAAAGGTATATGCACTTTTGTGATCAGATGTGTATCCAAATAAAAAAAACATATATCCTAAACCAGCTCTTCTGACAGACTTATTTCTGACTATCTTCTTCCACAACATCAGGAGAGAAACTCCTCTGACCAAAGGAGGGATCAATGTACTTGACAGAAGTGCAGAAGTCAAATACTATGTAGCTCATTTGGGAGGGAAAAGGAAGAAAGAGAGAGAGAGAAAAAACCAACCACAAAAACAGGAGAAGTAATGGTTCCTATAAAGCACCTGAAATGTACCGTTGAGTGCACTACAAAACAGCCAAACACTATATTCAGTTACATAAAATATGATTAGAAGTTTAGCAAAGATGAGCAAGACTGATGGTTTTCAAGACAAATCTAAGTAAAACTATGCATACATATATGAAAATTCTCATCAGTTTGAAAGAGAAAGGATTTAGATAAGCCCCAAACAACTGTTTGGTCATCAATATATAAACTGCCACAATCCTCTCTATCAGGTTCTCACTCTTATTTCCCCCAGATGAAATTAATCAAACATTCTGCTGCCATAGAGCATAAGTTTTCTATTCACTGGAGAACACAGTTTTGTAAGTGAGAAAATGGTATTTCAACAAAGGTAGAGGAATCAGCTCTACAGTTACACTGGAACTACCCCCTTATCATCTGTGGTTTGAGTTTCAAGGTGAGTAAAAGCAGGAATCAGAGTAGAGCTCTCTCAACACCTAAGCCCTCAGGATGAAGCACTCTGAGGACCAGGAACATCAGTTCACTGACATCAATTCACTTCAAATGCTCCTGCACACCTTCAATGTTGCAGCAAAAAAAGTCTGTTCAGGCTCCAGCAGACTAATGAGTAGGGTGAGTAGGGAAGCACACTGCATAAAACAGGAAGAAAATATAGAGAAGTGCAAGAGCTGCAATTTTTGCAACCCCAAAGGCTGCAAGAATGTGAAATTTAATTTTGTGCCCAAGACCAAAGTAAGGGATAAAATTTACTCTGTCTCATGAAAGTAGACCTGGTGACAGATTGCTAATACTAAGGAAAATGGATATAGAACAGTCTTTACCTTTTCTAGTCATCTTTGATACTACAGCTAGAAAGACTTACAATAAGTCTGGAAGTAAATTACTGTCTCTTGATAGTTTAATAAAGTAAGTCTAATCATAACCTTCTCTCCCATATCCTTAAACAACTGACATGCCTAAATATGTAAGACAAGAGCATCATAAACATAAGACTAGAGCTTCATTCACTCTGGCCTAGGTAGCAAAACTAGCATAAATACAGCAGCAGGCAGTTCAGTGTCCATGTCCTAAATTGCCCTGCGCTCTGCCTGCTGACAGCAGCCAAACTGCCTCTAAGGAAGCTGCCGATGTACACATCAGCTGAGCAACCACACACTGAGCTGCAGACACACCAACGACTACTGAGCAGTCACAGTATAGCCTGTTATTAGGCTAACTAACATCTAGACCAACAATAGCTTGAAACACACTATCACACATTAAAGAGAACAAAGTATCACTGCAGTAGTAACTGGTTTCTTATTACCCTGGGAAACCAGATTCATGAGTTGGAATTGGAGGCAAGCCACTTGACCAGTTTGGCCTGAGAAGCACTGGAAAATACACATCTCTGTGAAGTTTGGCATAGATTAAAACTATCTTACCAGTCATTCTTAACTGTGATGTAAATCCACTTAGTTCTCTTTCAGCTATCTGTGCAAAGACTGAGAACCTTACATGTAAAACCTCTACTAATTAACTTGTCTTAAGAAATGGTAAAAACTCAAGAGTATACACATTAACATGGCCAAAGAAGGTTAAGTGTCCATTAGTGGATGCAGAGCCCTTTGCTCTTGGCTATTAGCCATGCCTTTAGTCACCAAGACAGTGATAAATGAAATGCAGTGGTCAAAGTTCATCTCTAACTCATTGTTTTAAATGTAACAGGGCAAAGAATGTTTAAACAAGTGCTCTGAGATATCATACATATACACCCTACTTTTTGATACTACCTGCTTACTGCAGTGCTGCCAGGAAAAGCAGTGAATACAAACAGAGCAGCGATACTACTAATGAATGTTTATGTTTGTTACTATCTTCTGATTAATTGGTATTAAACACATGACCATTGCCTTGCATTCACTGTCCCACAATTAATCAGGGGAAAAGGAAAGATGATAACGGCAACTTCTGAGACCAGGATTTTGTGTTCTTTTCCACTTGAGGGTTTAAAGAGTAAGATACTGTTCTGACAGAGATATAGAGGAAAAGAAAGGAGGGCAAAATTTATTTCAGTGCAAGTCTGAAGACCAAACTTATTTCCTACTATAGTAGCAGCTCTCCATTCAGCCTTAGAACAATATGATGATGCTTACTATTGGGCAAACTTTCAGAAACAAGTGAGGAATATCCTTATCTACTTCAACTTCTGTATGATTCTCAGTGCTTGGCATAGATATCTTCCTGTTTACCAGAGACTGCCTGCATGAGGTAGGAAACCTGCTTTGGCAATCCCAACACGTCAGTGCAGATTGGTATTTGTGGTCCAACCGTGCAAACCACAGTGCCACTGACTTGTCAACAGCAGTGGAATCAGACATTTCCTGTCAAGAGTGTCTCATATGGCTCCAAGACCGGAAACAATTGATAGGAGCCACTGAGGTGAGAATACCCAAATAGAGGTGAACGGCCAACCTCCCAGGAAACCAGTCCAGCCAAACCAGCCTGTTGGGAGAGGCCAACCAAAAAAAACCCAAAAAAACCCCCCAAAAACCAAACCAAACCAAACAAACAAAAACAAACAAAAAACCCCAAAACAAACAAACAAAAAAACACCACAAAACCGCCCCCCCCCGCCCCCAACTTTATAAGGGTGTCTGAGGCTTGAATATGGGAAAGGAAAAGCAGGTAATGATGGCACAGGCAAGTTAAGGATGCTACACACTAGAGGAAAAGCAGGGTATTTGTAGAGGCTTGAATTGATGTACAAAGTAGGCTTAAAGACACCAAGACAAAAACATGTGATGGACGTGGGCTAGTTCTTATCTAGTGAAAAGCACTATGCCTTGGGAATCTTATAGTAATCCTGTCTTGAGCAGTCTCCTTTTTATGCAATGGAAGCAGAGATCCAGCACCAATGAAGTACAGATCAGAGCGTGTCCTGCAACCTACTCAAAAGGGAGTTTCTGAGCACAAATTCCCAGTAGATACAACACAAACCCAGGTGTCTGGTGGGTGGTCCCCTTCCAGATACAGCATAACACAAAGTTGAGCTAGAAATAATTAGAGCACTTCATATTTGCCCAAAAAGTACCAAGTTACCTTTGGATACAAGAGTACCATTTTGCCCTCCTGCTGGTATTAAGAGCCCACTATTCCTTCAATAGCTAAACAGAGTTGAGCTGCTCTTAATTTCAAAGTGAACTTCTAAACCTAGACTCATAAGCAAAAAGGTATGATTTCACTTCAGATAAACTCAATAAACAGCTGTTACTGTTAGGGGTGACTCTGACCCTCTTCCACATTTGTATCAGATCTAGTGTGGTCAGTACTCAGTGAGACAACTCAGTCTCTCTGTTTCCTTGGAGGCATGGGGCGAATGCACAAGATCAGCTGACTCCTGGATCAGTTAGATGATCTCACTTTCCACCCACACAAAAACTAGGTCCTATATAAAGAAGGCACCAGCCACCACAACATCTGCAAGGATGCAGCTGAGTACCAATCTACTACTGCTTGAGAGGTACATATTTTTCCAGGGGGTTGGTAAATTTTAATCCTCCATACAGATATGGATGCAACATCCACTTGTTCAAGATTTCTATATATAACATCACAGGAAGAAGAGTTACTTGAGGAAAAATACAGAAAATAAATAAAAACACATACACACAATCCACCTCATTACATTAGGCATCTACAGTCATACTGACAGACTCTAAATTTCTGTTACTCAATTTAGGTCTCTAGGAGTCTGCTCATTAACAAAAATAAACTAGCTAATCAAGTAAAAGCAATCTTTCCCCTTTTAAAATCATTAATAGTTGTTGATTTCTTTCTAGTTAAGGTAAGAGAGAAGAACTACTTAAGTTAAAGGCTGACACCATGCAAGAGCAAATATAAGCTGTTGTATAAATTTAAACTGGAAATCACAAGAAAGTTCATAATCTACAAATCCAAATGTCCTGGAGCACCCCCACACATGATTAACTGATTGTCAGTGATCTGCTGTCACACAGGAACATTACAAAACTTGCACCCTGTCCCACAATACATTGAGGTGCTCCTTAGTAAAAATTGTGCAAATTGATTCCTGCCAATTTTTGTAGCTAAGTGGCTCAGATCATTCTCACAAAATCAAATGCAATACTTCACCAAGTAGAACCATCCAAGCTAGGAGGAGACAAGTTACTTTTCTTGTTACAGCAACAATATTCAAGACCCTCCAAGTGAAACTCTGGCCTTTCTGTCTGCACTGGGCCTCAAAGATGTGAAGGGAAAAGAACCTTTTGCTTCTGTAATCAAAAACTGATGGGAGATAAGCTGAAGGCAATTACCAAAATAAAACAGCAGAAGCTGGAAAAGAATTGGTAACACAAAGAAAGTTATAACAGCTGTTAGAAAAGGAATGATACAGGAAGATAGAGATGACAAACAATAAAGGGTTGTGTAGGAATTAACACATAAAACTACACATCAAAACCTAAATTACTGTGTCAATGATCTGAAGAAAACTGAGAAAATACAGAAAAGCTTTTTTGATGAAGAAAAAGAAAACAGAAGAAAGCTTGAATTTCAAAAAATCCACTCTCTCTTGGCCCAAAACAGGATTGTAATGTTATCACATGATTCCACCCCCCAACAATTAAAAAAACCCACTCTCAGCTTGATGCATGTGGGAGGAACTCAGGACCAGGCAAGAATAAAAGATGACAAGCAAACAAAGAGCCATTTATTCAAAAATAACCTCAATATGTTCAGACTCGCTGCAATCTGTATCAATCCCAGTGAAACAGGCTCCCTAGTAGCAATAACACCAAATACTAAAGACTACCTTAACTCTAAACCTTGTATCAGAAAAAATACTCAGCCTCAGTGGGGTAACTACTGAAGCTCAGCTGAAGGCTGGAGCACATTACAGGACTAGAGTTAGGATCTGTACCAAATGTTCTTTACACAATCCGCAGACACAACAGCAGAAGTAGTCAAAGAAAACACAGCAAGCTGTAGCAAACCAGTACTTCTACATTTAGAAGTTTTGTTCACAGAGTCTTCATCATTGCAATGTTTTTTCAAAGAAGACCAAACACTCCTTTGGCCTGGACAGGATCTTAAGTGGGTAAAACCCAGATAGATAGATAGATAAAGGATGTGATGGTATTTGTGATTATTTTGGTTTATGTTTCCATGTTCTGTGTCTTTGAGATGGAAGATGAAAGAGTGATTCTCTGGAGAAGTGACTGAGTGTACCCAAAAATAAAGAACTTGTAAGAACACAGGCATGCCAACAGGCAAGTTCAGAGAAGAAAGGAGAGTCCTATGAAAATCAAACAGCCAGGTCTCAGAGGTGGTGGAAAGTTTTCCTAAAGTCTATGTGAACTATAGTGTTTGCTGCAGCTCAGAAGTTGCAAAGAACACTAAAACCAAGGAAGGAAACAACAATCCACCTTAAGGACAGGACAGGCAGGAGAAAAAGCTGATCAAAATTTCTTTTTATTTCTGTCTTTCCTGTTCTGTTTATTTCTGACTTAGTGACCTGAAGTTTTTTCCACCTCAGAAATCTTCCAGTTTTGGTTTCTTGGGGTTTTTTTTTGTTTGTTTTTGTTTTTTGTTTTTTGGTGGTTTTTTTTTGTTTGTTTGTTTGTTTGGTTTGGTTTTTTCTCCTAAAATCTAACTATTTTCACTGATAATACAGTTATATATTTGGTTTCTTTGCTCAGCTCACTGTGACAAAAATGTCAAGGCAGATCCACCTCCAAGCTTCAAAAACGAACTCTGGGTTTCATTGCGGCATCTGGAGGGATCAGATCAAAATCCTGTTTATCTCAGTATTCCTTCTCTGCCAGAAGCCAGCAGGCCATGTGGCAGAAATGGTAAGAATGGTGCAAGTAAAGACTGAGCTTTATTAAACAATCCACACACATTTACAGAAAAATGTTGAACTACCCAGAAAGCTGAATATCAACAACTAATTTAGTGCTCAATATTATGTGAGCAATATTATAGCCCTGCTTTTCTTCATGTATGTTACATTGCATTCACTATCACTGAACTTCAGCTGTGCTTTACCTGCTCATTTGCCTGGTACCATAAAACCTTCTGCAATTCATTACTGCCTATTTTTTTAAGTTTTGACAAGCCTCCACATTAGCAAATGTTACCATCACCCTTTTCACCAGAAAGAAATTTTCAGATCAGCCGTGAAACTTCTGAAAAGCCCAATTCAAAAAAGGAAGTACAGAACAATCCTTTTTAACAAACCATTTTTCTACTGGCAACCTTGCTTCATTGCAAAACTTATCTTCTGTTCCTTTCCTTTAAGAGTCCACTTAAGGCTTGTAAGGATGTCATCGACAGCCACTTTGTCCCTTCAAGCGTATTTGGTAAAGTATTCCACCAAAAGCTTTTTGACATCTCAATATACTGTCTTAAATGGATTTCCCTCAAGTACAGGCGCACAAGAAGAGTGTGATTTCCTTCTACAAAAAAGTCACTTCAACTTCTCCCTGCTGCCAGATTTTACCCATGAGTCTAAATGATGTCTTCTTTATTTATATTTTAACCTATTTGCCCTAATGTAATATCAATATAATCGCCCACTATAATGCTGCCGACATCAACTAAAGTCAGAAGTCATGCACCAAAAAAACCCAATCTTCAGCAAGCATTGCTCAAACTCTTTTGGAAACTGTGTTACTAAGACTACATGCCTTTTTACACATTTTTAACTTGTTTCCTCATCTGAACAAAAGTTCTCCTTCCAAAAGGCATCATTCCACTTCTAAATCTTCTTAGCAATGTCACCTGCTGTGGATTACTTTAAAATTTCTGTTAATAAATAGCATGCATTTTCTGGAAAGAATTTTCCTTAGGATGTCTTTATGCCATCTGAAAACTCTTCCTCTTTTTAGCTAATCCTGTCAATTTCTTTTTAAGAAGCTTGCTCATTTTTACATAGGTTCTAGTAGAACCTTTCAGTAGAAATGTGGCCTGCACCAAGAGGAGCTAAACGTCTAAGACAGACCTTTCTCAGGAAGGCCAGAGCCACTGAAGAGCCACCCATTAAGTCCCTGAAAAGACTCTGGAAGTGTTTCTAATACAAAGATGCACAAATATTTCTTATAACATTATTTTCAAGTCATGAGAGTTAATGTTAACCAAAAATGGTTTAAACTTAGAAGATTCATGAGCAGCAAGTACAGACTGAAAAATAAATACAAGCACTTCAAGATTATGAACAGCATCTGAAAAGTCTGTAAAAATGGGAATCTTCCTAAGCTTCTGAAAATTTAGAAGCAGAATTTTTCTAAAATATGTAAACAAACACATTTGTTCAATGTCTTTATTTAGTCATGGAAATATTCCCATTCTAAAAAAACCCTTATTTTTCATACATAATACATCACTTGAGAAATTTACAGCCCAAATTTCATAATAATCAAAAAATATGCCTACCACTCCTGGTTCTTACCACCCTCTCCACAAAAATCTCTACATTGTAGCAGCTTCATTGCTATGTCCAGTGTTTTCTCAAGAACAGAAAGGCACTGAGAAAACTAATTGCCAAAAGGGTTTGGACATTCACATGCCGTGTTTTCAAATAAAAAACATCATCTCTTGAAAAAGCGCAAATTTTCACAAAAAGGAAAAGAAAAGAGAAAGCAACTGCAGAACCACATGGTACATTCTAAAGCATCTGGAAATTCAACAGCCCAAAGAGTTTCCAAGTCATTTAATGTGTACATAATATATAACAGGTCTTAGCAAACCCATCCATTAGGAAGGTTAGTCCTTTTGAAGACTATTTAACTATGTCCTTGTACAGAAAAGTGTTTCTTTTAGCTGCTAAAGCTGCTTACAGATAAGAATTAGAAAGTCAAAAATTAAAAATGAGTTATTACTCCTTAATAAATCTTTCCTTTCCATTCCTGATTTTAGATTACTCACCTTTCCGTTTGTTTTTTTTTTCTGAAAAGACCCTATCTACTCAGTCTCCATCTGCATGGAAATAATACCATGAACGATTCTGAAAATTTGTTTTTTTCCTTTGCCTGTGTCTTCCACGAAGACCCAAATTCAGTTTTTCAAATGTGATGAGCAGAGATGCATGTTGTAAAGAGTTATACAGCAAATAACTCTTAGTTCTCCCTTTACTTCTTTCCTTTTGACTTCTGACCAGTTTATTCATTACTCCTTTGAGGTTTTCAGTAATTTATTCACAGCTCTAACCTCTGTTACACACCCTAATAGATTAAAAAATAAGCATATCCTGCAGCATTTAGTCATTTTGTGTCTCTGTCTATTAATTTGATTTTAAAATTGGTCTAGTGACTGCACGGACCAATACTTCCCAAAATAAACCCAGATAAGCACTAGTTTATCAATTGTTTCCTTGCTCACAGATTTCTGGGTAGTAATGCATGTTCCTTCCCTATGAGTACAGCAATGAATTTATCATTGCTAGCACATGAATTTATTATTTATTGTCTATTTGCAATGTCCTAAATATTTGTTGTTTAAATTAAAAAGGTTATGTCCAGTTTTCCTACTCATCTGCACCTTACAAGGTCTATTTATGTTTTATTTCAAAGAAATCCCTGAAAAACCAGAAAGACATATCAGTATCTGCTTCCATACCCCATATACCTTATCCCATTCCAGCTCTTCCTTTAAAAAAACAGAATAAAACAAAAAAGAAACAAAAAAAAGAAACCTCCACCACTTTCTTTCAACAAAGCAAGCCGCAGAATTACAGTTAAGCTGCCTTTTCCACTGGAACACTGCTACTAAGGCTTCTCAAGTCAAACATTATTTGAAAGCAGGTAGGACAACCTTCACAGGGCTTGGTCAGACCTCAGTGACCTGCAAGTGACAAGTACAACATTTGCACGCAACCTTCCTTGCAATTTAGCAGGAAAAACCCCCCACACAGCACTCAACCACATAAATCAATTTACTTCAGTCAACAGAGGTGAAGTGCAGCGTAAACAAAACACACCTGATTAAACCTAGTTTGAAAGATCCCCTGGGCTCCATCAAAAACACAACAAAAAAGTATCGACTTCACACAGAAAATAAAGTCTTAAATTTAAAGATGAGATTATAGTTTGGAGTATTCAGAAATTTTAAAAAGCATCCCTCCATCAAACCAGACATACGTCACTAACAGCGCACATGGCACTATAATTTTCTTCTCTTGCTACAATTCACAAAAGATAGAGCCAGAATCAGTGTCCCGTTTTGCAAAGCACTCCACAGCGCGGGTTTAGGTAATCTTGCCCTGTAACACAAAAGCCTCAAATACTTAAAAAATTTAAAGGGCCCTGTTAGAGGGTAACAAGGAGGAGGAGTTTATCTCCAACAGAAAGAAGCAAAGTTGCAGCCTTGTCTACAGTTGCAGACATACCAGTTACAAGATTACAGTATTGTTGCCAAGTACAAGAAAGTGTGGAATGGCTGTCCTTTGGTAAACTTCATCTCTCACCAGTTCCCAAGGACAGCAATTACAAGTCTAGGATAAAAGTTCAGACAGACACTGATTCATCCAGGTTGCTTTATTTAGCTTAAATTCGTCTCCCTTTTGCACATTCCAAGTCTGAAATTAGTTTCATAATTTGAGCTATGACTCTTCGCTTTAACTTACTGGAGCACAGATCACAGAGCTACCCCTCACCTTTCAAGACTGTCCCAGTAACAGCGAAAGTATTAGTAAAGAAAGGGGAGAGGAGGTGATACACAAATTATTCTTATTAAGGAGGACAAAACCTCCCACACTAGCTTTCTACCAAAATTAACCACACATGTGCATGTAAGTAGTAACTTGATATTTAAGTTACTGGAAAAATCACACTCAAAATTCCTGAGAAGCAACTACTAATTTGCAAATTAATACAGAAAATACTACTGCTCACACCACCACCATCTGCCTCTAAGGCAGCACAGACTCCCCAGTCCCACAAGCAACTGCACTATTGCATCCCCCAAGAGAAAACGGATATGACTCATCTGAGTTAAATTCTTTAACGCTTGACATGATTGCTGCTAATTGTTGCAAAACGAGATTAAACAGATATGATAAGAGTTTGGCTTTGTCAATGGTAACTCCAGGTGGCCTGTGATAGCCATGATTCCATTCTCATTCTGTTCAGTTTTACAGCAAAAAGAACAGCTTCGGATTATTGTTGCTAGTCACTCTCTGTATTAATAAAAGATGCTCAAACTTAACTTCCAGAGGCAACCCATTTCTGCATATGATTCCAGTACCAAAAATTACTTTTATATGGCTACAGCACTAATTTAGAATAACTGCAGTACAATTTAATATCCAACCACTGTGTAAGAGTGTTTTAAATTTCAGATTTTATGTTAACTATCATGGAGGTTCTTGTCTTCTTAACAGAAATGAGTCATACCTAAATCACCAGTGATCACAATAGCACCGCATCTGATCTAGCCAGCAGCTCACAAACTCAGGGAAGCTGGGTGCTCTCCTCACCTTTAGCTACGGTCTACTGCCAAACCTCAGGCAAGTCATTTACTCTCCATCCATCTGCTTTCATTCTCCTTAAAATGATGAGATGGCTATCTGTTCCCTCCATAAAGTGCTTTAGCCTCTATAGATGAAAACCTTAAGTACATTACCTACAAATGGGAATGGCCAACATCACAGCTGGCAGAAGCAAGATAAAAGACTTCAAGATAAAGCACTTGGAGCACTGTAAACGTTGAATTCAATTCTGAAGTATTTATATATGAACATTCACCAGGCTAGGACAATGCTGAACACCACATATATTAAAAACCCCCATATATATTGTACCAGCAGCACTTTTGAAGTAGAAATAGCACCACAAACGAGGTTTTAAGTGTCTTGTATTGCATCATATTTTTGAGTAAGAACAAGGATTACAAACCAGAAACATAAGCAAACATTTTACTTGAGAAAATACCCTACAAATTAATCCATTACCACTATTTTTAAAATCACAGTAGACAGCAAAACGTCACACTAGCTAGTCCACAACTAAACCAGGGAAATTATATTAGAAGTACCTTATGAATTCATCAATTCCAAGTGCCTAAATCAGTGGGATAACAGAAAGTTTGATGACTGGCATAGGTTAATTGAGCCAAAGTGGCAAGAATTACCATTTGCACAGAAAATTGGTGATTTGCTTAATCTTATATTCATATTCTTTCTGTATTCTGTGTACAGGTAAAAATGTTTTCATTCCAATTAACTTCTGGAATTCAGTTAGTATTCCAAGTATTCTAGTACCAATTAATTAAAACACCTCAGTATACATGATCCCACTGTAATATTCAACATAGGCCTCAACCTTCATTCAACCCCCAGTGTTGAAATGGTAAAGATAACAGTAATTTATGCTAAAACCAGAATTATTTTCTTTTTTTTCCCCTCCAGCAATTATTGATGTGAACAGGAAAGCTACATAGATGTAAATCTGAATAATTGCCATCAAAATAGATATTCATCTTTACGTAAACTAAATAACCCACACAACTGGTAGGAAACCTAGCTCAATTTGCATTTGTATCATATAAACACTTAAATTCTCATGCTTCAGGCTCTTCATATTCCATAGAAGAAAAAAAGAAACATTTAGGATGAACAAACACATGAGACACTGGGGGAAATAAAGTGACAACAGCCACCACCTACTCACATATTCATTTTTAGCAGAGTAACCACTCTTTCCACAGAGATTTATCCAAAAATACCTGGATATAAAGGCCAGCAAATTAAATCACAAACTCTGGGAAACAACTTTGCCAGCATAGACCAAGTAATTTACAACAGCATAAGCCAAAAATTAAGCTCCTGAAATTTCATTTGTTTCTTTTGCAGTCAACTTTCTTCATTTACCACACGGAAGGCTTTTCAATATAACTTCAGGGCAGTTACATTTAAGCAGAAATTAATAACTGAAAAATATTATATCTTTGATTAAAAAAAAGAACTGAGATGTGTTCTCTGAGTTATGCATTATAGTTTGACTGAAAAATCAAATGTATTAAAATGGAATGTGAAATTTTTACATCATATTAATTTTGTATATTTCCTGCAGATACAAAGAAACTGATGATTCATGCTGGAAAAAATGCACAAATGCTGTACTTGCAATCTAGTTCTATATGGTGAATCTGAAAGATACTTTTTCAACAAAGAGCGTGTATTAGCAAGTCATTTGCTGAACGACCATTGAGGCCTAAGACTCAAGTAGCAAGAGCTACTCACTGCCCTTCATTCAGTTTAAGGGCCTCAAGAAAGACTGTGAATTTGGAAGCTAAGATAGCTGCTGAAAATGTCCATTCACAAATGCAGTATCTTTAAGCCAGCTTCCTGGAGAGATAAGGCACTGCAACTGCACTTCCTCAGCTCTGAACAAAAGCTTCAAAGCAGCACACTTGTGACACCCAAACTAGGAAACCAGTATAGCAATGCTGACCAATAAAACATGCCCCAGGTCCCACTTCTGCATCAGGACCAAGTGGCTTGGAATGGTTTATATCAGTCTTAAATTCTCCTAGCCTCAGGTTGCTCCCTTCAGACAGGCCACTGGGAATGCTGCTGAGGCTCTACTTATTGGCACAGACCAAAAGCACACCAGAAGTGATAACAGCTTAACAGCACAGGCTGCTGAACTCTGCTAACCATGTGTAGAAGCCTAGAAGATAAGGGGACTAATGTGCATGTCTCCAAACACCAACAGCCAGATAACTGTGGAGCCAACCAAGGATTGTTGTGAGAAAGGACAGGATGTGGCTGGAGAAGGGGACCATATAGAGGTAGGGCAACACTTTCCTGGGACAAGAGTCCTTGTTCTGGCTCGCAGAGATAAGCACAAAACAGTACAGTGCATGAATGAGGTCAAGAAGCAGGCATGGGCTATAGACGGGGATCAAGACCACCAAAGATCTCCAAAGCCCTCTGATCCATTTCCAGAAAGGTCTAAAAGAACAGACTGAGCATGATAACTAATTTGCATAGAAAGTGAGAAACTTATCTCCAGGGCAGAGAAAACTTATTTATAAAAAGGTACCCCCACATAGCCCAGGGACGCATGTGCATCCCAGGACCTTGGCCACACCATCAGCTGGATCAGTGCTGGAGCCAGGACTGCTGATCTCCCTTCCTTTTTTCCTCTTTTATCCACCTCTCTATCTTCCTTTTCACTCTACTCCTTTATTCAAAACCCAGTATAAACAACTCTACTGTTGCTTATACTGGGAGACAATGGACTAACATACCCATAATTTTCATGGCAAGTGTATAACCTAATGGAACTTTGTAAGCTCTTGCAGACCCTCTGACTTCTGTCATTCCTTTCAACCATAAGTACCCATGAATCTTGGGTGCTCCCCTTAAGAGTGGGACACCACATCACAAATACACATTTGCTAGCAAAGACGTAGTAAAATTTTAAATTCAGGTGGCAGAATCTTTGAACTTTCAGGTGATGAGAAGCCCTCAAGTTTTTGTTGTAATACACAGCAAAACTCAGATGTTTTCAAACCTTTCTGTATACTGAAAGTATCTGAAAAACATCAGACTGAGAGCACAAACAGCTGGCACAGCCAGCATGAAATACATTCCTTAGCCACCCTGACCGGAAGAGGAAAGGATATGAGGTAACCCACAAGGAGACAAGATCAAGAATAACATGAAACCACACCTTTAGACAACTTCAACACAGGTTGCTGCAGTCCTGCTTTTGGTCTGTCCTCTGGAATGTGTGCTCAGCTCACAGAACTTACTCAACAGAAAGCTAACCAGAAGGAAATAAAGGAGTGAGTTAGCAATCAGGACAGCTCCATAACCTACCTCATCATGAAATTCTCTGAACACTGAAAGCAGCACCAGGGAGAAGCGTGTTAGTCCAGTTTCTCCTCCACTTAAGCTGCCATGGGACTGCATCCCAAAGGATACAAAATACTCAACTATTCCAGCAGTTCTACTTAATGAGAGGAAGTGCACAGAAAAATGTAGTGGTGTGGTTTTGGTTTTATCAGTTTTATGTATGTATTTGCTCCTTGTTTTATGTTGTTTTTTATGAGTTGTAATGGTTTGCGCCACGTCACCCATATTTTACCCTTCTTGGTTTTACCCCAACCCTAGTTATGTGTCAATCAAGTTATACAGCCCCTGGGTCTTGTCTATCACTTTGGGGCCTCTCCCAAAAGTCTAGAAAGTTCCAGTGAGGGCCTCGAGTGATTGGACAAAACCCTGGCTGTCACCCTGCCTGAGTTATTGATTTGTTATAATGTGTGTCATTCACCTGCAGAGCCATACCCACATGATCTCGGATTTGTCCTTAGCTGAACCCATCCTCGAGTTCCTCCCGCCAACAAAAGATATTGTGTTCGGGGCTGTTCCCGCTCTTTCTGCTAATGGTTCCTCCTGCCAAGGGGTCTCTGCCGAGGCAGGGACCCTGAGCTGAGGTCGTCCCCACTGTGGGATGAATAAAGCCAGTGTTTGAACCCTGAGCAGATTGACTCCCTCTTTCCTTCTGTAGCTGCTTCACCCCTTCGGGCAAAACAAGAACCCACAGGATCGGCAAGGTTCCTTCTAGCTACTGAGCTGTACCCCTTCCTGCTGTGGTGCCAGGGCTGGCCGAGGCAGAGAGACACTGGCAACAGCCACAGAAAAATGCATTTTATGATCTTACCCTACTTAGCACGGCAGCTAGAGTGAGGCAGCAGTATACTCTTAGCAGGAGGATAATTCTCTTTTCTGATGTTGCTATGCATATTGCAGTAACTGTCTTCTTGCTTGTATTTATTTATTGACATTAAGAATTATTTGAAAATGTGCCATGCCAACTAGGCCTTTCAGTGTTCGAAGTCTGAGACTGCAAAAGTACTAGACATTACTATGGCCGTAGCTCTAAATCACAGAGTCATAGAATGGTTTGGGTTGGAAGGGACATCAAAGTTCACCTACTTCCAACCCTTGCCACTCACTAGATCAGATTGCTCAGGGCCCGTCTAAAGTGGCCTTGAACACTTCCAGGGATGGGGCATTCACAACCTTTGGACAATCTGTTCCAGTGCTTCAACACTGGCTGAGTAAAGAATTTCTTCTTAACATCTACTCTAAACTTGCCCTCTTTCAGTTTGAAAACCAGGTTTAACCTTTCAGTTTAAAACCATTCCCCCTTTTCCTGTCACTATCTGTCCATATGAAAAGCCCCTCTCCCTCCTTTTCATCAGCACCCTTAAGGTACTGAAGGGCTTCCATGAGGTCTCTCTGAAGTCTTCTCTTGTTGAACAACCCCAGCTCTATGTCTGTGAATCAATATCTTCAATTCATAATGGATAAAGAATATATAATTTCTTATAAACTGAATTAAATCTTGAAGACAGGTATCTGCCAGTTTGCAACCAGCCACAGCATAAACTGAAATTCACAGAGGTTTGGTAAGTCTGCCTACCAGGACATTTTTCAACTGAAGCTGCTATTAAAATACTTGAACAGAGACCATACAGAGACAAATATCAGGTTGTCAACACACTGATCATTCAAGGCAGAGACACTTCTGGGATGCTACAGAACAGAGACCAAAATGCAAGCAGTTAAGCAACAAAATGGACTGGAAATTCTCCAGTTCACACCCATTTGGCAGGGCTTGCTGCAAAACCTCTTGCTTTAGTTCAGTCCATTTTCCCAGTGCTTTTATTGCATTTTGGCCCTCTTGCATCAGCTGGAAAAGGGAGATCATGGTTTCTGCTAACAGAATTAGTGGCAAGAATCCTTATTTTCTTGGGTTTTTTTGTGGAATGCTTTTAGAACACATACTTTTAAGACTTTCTCCATGTACCTCAGAATTGTGAAATACACCCAAATATGTTGAAGTATTTAAACCATGTTAAATCCACTTCACACTTAATGACCTCCACAAACTTCTGGTGTTATTAAGCCTCAATGAAATAAGTACATTTGAGTAAATCTTCAATACAAGCTCTTTGAATGGCTGCTAAATCCAGCCTGAGACACTTCTCATCTGCAGAGTGTTCTGAAATACACCCTGAGACTGGCCCAGCAAAAAGCTGCTAGCACAGCTGGGCTGGGATGCATCACAGCCTCTGCTCTGGACAGTGCTGCCCATACAGGCTCCAGCCTAAAAGGCTTCTCCAGAACCAAGCATCCACCCTGAGTCCCCAGCTCTATCTGAGGCCAAACGGCTTCCTTCCTCATGCTGAGAAGGCTGATGAAATGCTTTCTCTCCAGTTACAGACCTGGACTAAGCATAGCCATGAGAAGTTCAGACTTTACCACAGGAGGTGGCCTTCTGTGGCTGTAGTAAGTCAGGGCACCCACATGCTGCCCTTGGCCTGTGGCAGCAAGTAGAAGAAGGAAAAAAAACCACCTCTGTTCACTCTGATGTAGGGTAAGGAAATACCACAATCCCTCAAGAACAGACCAGAATTGGGCACTGCTGCATGACTTCAGCACCTCCTCAAAGTTAATAGCATTGGTGTAATATAATATAATAATATAGCTGCACAGGATATTTTGGAAGGGCTACTTTTTTTTCTGGCTTGTCCTGCAATGTCTGCCATGCTTCATATGTGCCACATTCACTATGCACAGAGCTGTTACTCCTGGCTAATAAATCAGGAAAATTCCCAAAATAATAAAAACCCAAAAAAGGAAACTAGAATAACCAAGCACACCATAAAAAAAAAAAAAAAAAAAAAAAAAAAAAAAAACAAAAAAACCCAACAAAACTATATGTGTTAAGTTTTTCTTCTTGAATGCATTAGTAATCAGCTCACTTGCACTAGGGACTTAGTCCAAGATGCCGAAATGAGTTAGAGTTAGGAGGTAATANAAAAAAAACCTCCAAAAAACAAACCAAAAAACAAACCAAAAACCCAAAAAAAACAAAGAAAGGAAAAACCACCCAAAAAAACCACCCAAAAAAACCACCCAAAAAAACCACCCAAAAAAACCACCCAAAACCCCCAACCAAACCGAAAACCAACAACAACAACAAAAAACTCTTTAAGAAATTCTGTTCCTCTTCTAATTAACATGCAATAAAAACAGTTGTGGAAATCAAAGTCTTCACTGTCTTGAAATATAAATAATATACAAAATTGAATGAATTCATCAGAGACTTTACTTCCTGAAATAAGTTTCAACACAATAAGCAAAAGAAAATAGTTTTTACACTGCAACTTGAATGATTTGCAAGGTCACTGAGAATGCTTGTAAAAGATTACATATTGAAGGACTCCAAGTATCAAAGGACGTATATTTATTTTCATATGAAGTAACAGTGAAGTTCAGCTCTGCAGAAAACAAAAACTGAAACTGATCTCAGGGAAAGAGAACATAAATACACAGGACTTCAGCTTATATACACAAGTAACAATCACTTCTTATGGAAGTGATCAGGATGGTATCACTGAGTCTTTTGCAATTGCACTTGACCCAGGAATGATGACGATGTTTAGAACTGACAAAATTCCACTCCCAAGGAGATTTGGAGAGATTCTCTGTTCTCACCAACTGCTTGGCAAAAACTTCTCATTTCCAACTGTGATTTGGAAGACAAGGTTACATTCAAGAGGCAAATGGCTTCTGCCCTTCTCCACAGATGCCACATGTCACTTCCACTGGCAAGAGCTGCAAGGAGTTGAGTGAAGAAAAGATGCAGCACACAATCAAAAACCTGGCTTTCATTATCATGCTACATTATTGAAAGCATAATCAGTAGTCAGCATGCATACATTGAGGGTAAAGTCAATCCATTTTCACTCAAATCAGCTGTAAGGTTTCTGGAGGAAGGTCAAGAAACCTTATCTGATATTTGTGTTGAAAGGCAGTAATAAACCAATAAAACACAAAATTATGGCATACATCTAGTGTGGTTCCACTCAGATACATTCTTCTATAGAGAAAAGCCTATCATGCTTTAAAAAGTATGTGTATCTGCAAAAATCATGTTGAAGGTGGAGCAGTGGAAGTAGGTGCATTTAATCTTATGGGTGTGCCTCTATTGTGGAGTTAAATGAAGCACTTTGCTACTATGTCAAGATAACTGAATAAATTTCACCCAAGCAGGAGGGGCCCCACTTCAGAATCATAAATGAATTCCAACAGTGGTACAACTGTTCCTTTACTTCTGGTACATCACTGAGTCTTCCTTGGTCACATGCACGGCTTCCTGTGCTACAGTCAGGTGACTCGTGCACACTGCAGAATAGACTTCTGCCAGAAGTTTAACCTACATCTTCACAGTTCACAGACTGCAGGTCTCAGTCTATAGGTCCCTAATAAGCCAGAAAGACTGTAATGAAACCAGCATTAAAACTGTATCAGACAAATATTGTGTGAAGGGAAAAAACCCAGATAATTCTGCAAAAAGTGCAGATAACCCTTCTGCAGAGGTACCACTGAAAAACTGTCTTCACCACTGAAAGCATCAGCTGCTTACTCACCCAGAGTGCACTCTCTGCAAGAGACACCCACTAACACAATCAGCAAGCAAGTCCCAGAGCAACTCATTTACTTTATTACAGTAAGGGAGAAATGCAGAGCCAAATTTTTACAAGGGTATCTAGCTCTTAAATCAAAACATACATTTCTTGTGGGAATTGAAAGAGCACTGATTCCCACTGGCTTCAAATGATTCAGACTGTGGGAAATCTTTAAGCCCCTTGCTGCATCTAAACTCATCCCAATGTTTATGAATAAAGGCAGACACGATTTAGAAGAGAATTCAACTCTGGCATGCCGCCGTTAATAGTTGATCAGCAGCTCTTCATAACTGAAATATTTATCTGCATCACTCAGGCATAAATTTGGTCTCAGAGGAAAAAACTAATATAAACCAAAAAAGCAGCCTGTGCTTTTAAGTCAAGCTCAGCCTGAGATTCACGTTCTCTTGGAACACAATTACAAACTTCTTACAGAAATCTACCCGTCAGTAATTACCAGAAAATCCCCCAATTGTCAAAACAGATTCTTCTGTCATCTGTCACACACACACATTCTACAGTATGAGATGACTTTGCTGACTGCTACAGATGTTTATCTCATTCTAACAAATGCTGTACTTTGAGTGTGTCTGTATTGCTGAGTATATGCCCCCAGAGAAGCCATACTGAAGAAGAGGCAGGAGACTACTGTGGACAGTGGATGTTTGGGGACAATCTGAAGCTGAGAGCCCCCAATCAAAGATGTGAATCCCAGCAATAACTTCCATTTTATTAAACACAGACTTGCAAAATCCCTGTCACTATAGAGCCACTGAGGTTTTTAAATTCCTTTGGGTTTAACTTACAAATAAACTTGCAGGTTACCTATGCATGCAAATACAGCAATTCCAAATACAGATTGCTCCAAAGGCACTGAGGAAAGAGAGGAACAAGTTTTAAATGATCAGCACCACATAATACACTCAAAACTCAGCTGTTCTATACAGAGACAAAAGAAAACAAACTGCCATAAAACTGAAATTTTCACTTGCTTAATTCTATTTAAGATGTAACAGAGGGTGAAATTTACTGAGGACAATGGTGCTATAGCATGTGTATAAGGCCTTTTCTACTTTTCACTTGAACTTTTAGGTTTAACAAAACTTGTTTCAGCTGTTGTCACTTGCTACATTTACAGCTTTTTGTATTGTGTTTCTTTACTTTGGAAAGCTACTAAAAAGAGAAGCCAAATTATTATCATGACTGCAGCAAATTCGAGTCATTTCTTTATGACACATCCTGTTCAGAGCTACAGAAATGCAAACTGCAGAAAAATCAGTCACAAGCTTTCTTCTGCATTACTCAAAAAGCATTCATCTAGTTCCATTCAGCATTTTCTCCACGGGGGAATATACTTAGATGATGTCTACTCATACACATGCCTCATGAGTTTTACATCTTTACTGTATTTTAAGAAACCCTAATAATTTCATAACCTGCTTTCCTCCCACCACTTCAAATACCACAAAGTATTTCTAAACTACTTCTATCACCCTGATGCACTTAAGTGCAAAAGAGAAAGTACCATTTCAAAAGCCTAACTTCTAGTAACTTCCAGTGACTTCTAAATAATCCAACTAAAGCCTTCATGTGGGCTCTCTAGTCAGTGGTCTCACTGATAACACTTCAGTGAATAAACACTGCAGGAGCATACCCTTCATGTTATTTATGTTACAGACATGGCGGGTAATTCACACCCATGGTACATACTGCATAAGCCTCTCAGCTGTGAGAGACGCCTGAGGAAGCTCTTTCTGCACAGCAGAACTACAAACTGCTGTGACAGGCCAGTGACAGAGTCTGAAAGAGAACCCAGGTCTCACAGCCCACATACTTGGAGTGGGCGTATCTGCTGTGCTCCTCCTGCTTCAGACAGAAACTGATGGAATATTAGTTCCCAATCACCTATTGACAAGTAGCCTGATGAGAGTAGTGCAATACAGTGCCAATATTGTAATCTAGTTATAAAAATTTATAGCTGATCCAGCAATGGAAATATTTGCAAATATGTTGCTGCAAGTCCCACAATTTCTTCATAAATTCAGAAGTTCTCCACTAGCACTATGAACACACAAACTTCATATCAGGATTACGGATTTTTTCCAGACTCATAATTTTTTGTTGTAGATGTAGACAACGTTCAGGTGCTTTAGAATTAAATACTCTTCTGTCAAAGATATGCCATGAATTTGGTTTAGGTCTCTAATGCTGCTTTCTAAGAGAGTCTGGAATCAATATGCAGAATCAAAAGGAGCTTTATAACCCACCTCACCTAAACATTACAATATGTGCTATGCATTCTGACACAAAGGTTCTGTGCTCATAATACTTTGCATCCCTGATTATAGTCATACTCTCAAGACAGCCATCAGCTCAAGTCTTCACACCATTATTAACCTACTTGGCATCTCTTGCTCCAACTCATCACTTGCATCATCACTGCTGAAATACAGAATTTTTGAACATTATTTCCACAGCCAGTGCAACTAAACTTCTTTTTATTTTTTTAGTAGTTGTCCTGGACTCTGAAATCAGACAAGAATAATGCATCACAGTAACTTCTCCTGCTACACTAATAAGACTCATCATTTGATTCTCCAGTCATGATGCTAAAGAAACAGTAGTGGGGTACAGCAGCACTTGGGGAATGGGCGGGACGGGGTGTAAAAAAGAAGTAAAATAAGATATGAATGTAAGTGCTGCATAATCACAGAAAGTATGTGCAGTATTTCAAGTGTCTGACAAAATTCTGTCCGTGAAAATATGAAATACTAATCAGGAGGCACCAAGAAAAAGGTGGTGAAAAACACCTAATTGTTCTGAGAGACAATGTGGAATAGAATAAAACTTGTGATTACTCTCTCACTCTTACTCTCTGCTAGTGATTTTTTTTTTCCTCCTACAAACAGCTAATATGGTAGGATACGTGCTGCTTTTTACCACAGAAAATATTTACATAAACTTCTAGAATCGAGAACATCAGTCATGAATAGAATATGACCTCCTTTGGATTTAAGAGGGAAATCTGCATTAGTGTGTCACAATCAAGAACTTCAGGAAACTTATATAAAGGCATAAATCCCACTTGTAAAAAAGCATCCCAGAATTTATAATATTAAAGGAAGAGACCACAAGAATGCCATTAAGCCCTGGTACTCCCTTACTGCATTTCTGTGTGCCTGTAAATGTTTCTAAATGCACAATCCTCAAACGTTCTGTAGAACCTACAGGAACAACTTAGGTGTAAAACATCCTTGAAGAAAAGTTCATCTTCACACAAGTGACTGTACTAGTGCCCAGAACTTTTCTGTCATTTTTTATATCAAGAGTCTTCCCAAGAACATTGCACATTATGTAAGCCAACATGCCAATCTGAAGCCCAAGCCTGCATGAATTCTGAAAGCAATAATGCTGAATTCCAGAAATAAAGATAAGAAACTAAACCTATTTTATCATCTCTTATTTGATGAACTGTATTTTAGTTGATCATTGCTGTTCTGGAGAATTATCTCAATAGACTCACACAACAGTGTTAGTAGAAAATGCTATCTATCCTAAGGGCCATTGATGGATGAAACTTGAGCATAAGAAGCCTTTGAAATTGAAATTCCCCATTGTAAGACAACATTAAAGTTAGAAAGACAGTTTTATATGAAAATCACATCAGTCAAGCTGTTTATGTTGAGAACCAACCTAAAACGAGTGACTGCGCAGATTAAAAAACACATCTCCTCCTCAGTAACTGTGTGATCTTTCCTATCTTCCACCAGTCCCTCTGAGACTGTCTTTAAAAGTCAGAATGCCCAATATTATGCATCTAGCAAATTACCATACATCCCTGTCTAATTCTAAAAACATTTGTGAAGAAATTACCTTGACTCAGAGCATCTCCCTCCAGGAAGAGCTGACTTCATTCAGATTACTGATTCATGCGACTTTTTTACCATACTTTTATCTAGTTTGTTTTTCTCAAACACTCTGTTCAGCCAGTCCTTGACCCACTTATGTAACACAAAGTGACTATGTAAAGATCTGCTCAGAAAGGAAATCATTCTAATTTCAGCTGCCAAAAAAAGATAGGAGGGGAAAAAAAAAAAAAAAAAAAAATGATTACCTAAC
>VXBB01000331.1:217204-227736 GCA_013399915.1 Illadopsis cleaveri | reverse complement strand
ACTCTAAGTACTTTACTCTTATTTATGGCTGTTTCCAAAAGAAACTGAGCAATTAAAGAAGAATCAACAGGACATGCAGATCTAGTCTGGTAGAGAAAATATCGTTTAATTACAAATATCAGCAGCTTCAGTGACTTTCAAAGTACCATGATTATCTAATGCACTTTAGAATGGTGTCTCAGATACATTTTGGCATATCTTTAATTGCCCAACTTCTAAATATTCCTGAAGTGTTTTGAAATCAAGTTGAATTTAGAAGACACCTGTAATTCACCTGCACCAGAAAATTACTGGAGACAAAAGAAAAACAACCAAAAAAAACCCCAAAACCACCACCACTAACAAAACAAACTAAAAAACAAACCCCCAAACAACTAGCTATCCTCTTTACAAAGGAAAAGAGCCCTTAAGACAGCTGCTTAAATCCAGATACATCAAGTTTTGCAATAAATTGAACTTTCCTCTTTTCACCTTCCTCTTTAAGTGGAAGAAAATGTGATAAATATTGAAGTATCTGTTTCTATCAGACACTTCTAGAACAGTTTCCGGGACTCATTTGACATTAGTTTTTTAAGAAACAATTCTTAATTTTTTTGCTGAAATCAAGTAGAATTTAAGCCATGCAACCAGAAATGCTAGACTAGGCTCATTCTCAATATTTGGTGCATGCATGGTTCAATTATACATAGCTGACACCTACTCACTAAATATGCACTGCTAATTATGTCTCAGCATTTAAGGGCCACAGTTGACTGAAGCTGGCAGGAGATTATTAGTAGGCTAATCTACATTTAGAGCGGATGATGAGTATTTTCATCTAAGATATTTTAGTTAATACTCCTTCAAGTTCTCTTTGAAGCAGTGAAAGGCATGATGCAAACACACATCAGAAATCACCAAGACTTCAGACCATGTAAGACATTAAAAAGTGAAGCCCTAATGATGTACAGATATGTTATACTGTAGGGCGATCCTCGTAAATCACAATTAATTTACATGCATTACAAGAGTTGAGAGTTTTAATGTTTTGTTTCATACAGAGTTATAAGTTTGATTTTTCAAACCTTCCTGAAATCACATCATTCCTTACTCTTGTAACTTACCTGGCCTTTACAATGAATCTAGGAGGACTTCATACCCTGAATATGACCAGTTAACTATCATGTAACTTGAAAGCATTTTCACTGCTGAATTTATATTTCATATTTAGTCACGCTGTGCTATTTTCATACACTATTTTTTAAAACAACATAGTGTGCAGATACTATTTGTTATTATTATTACTACTAATACCACCTTTGATCACTGAAAGCACACAACAAAAGAGGACAAGAAGGGTAAGAGAGGAGGAGTTTAGGTCACCTACAAACGCTCTGTCCCACCACCCTATTACAGCAGTTAAAAAAAAAAAATCTGTGCAAAAGCTACATCCTCCAAGGCTGTTTCAGTTTTGTTCCCTACACTGTTCCTCATTTGCATTCTTCTACTACACAGCTTCTACTCTTTAATGTTGTTCCCAATCGGACAGAGATTTTTTCACTATTTTAAAACTTCTGCAGAACAACTAATCCCTAAACATATAAAGTGTAGAAAGTGCAACAGTGATAAAGAAACAAGTGTGAAAATCTACAGATCCCCCTAGACCTAAGATCAGCAGCAAAACACAGGTTTTGAGATTGCAGCTCATTTATCACTGGTCAGCTCAGACAGTACAGAGTGTATGTGGAGCAGATGCAAACTTCTACATCTAGCTCTCTTCAGTCCAGGCACTGGAGGTGATCAACTCTCCTAGTTCTTTACACATTTATGGATTTTACTACTAAAGCAGAATGACAAAGTACTTTTTCTGGTTTGCAACAGTTCCATTAAATTCCAGCCAAACAGGACGAAAGAAAAAAAAATGTTTTCACATTTACAGTTTGCTGAAAAGTCACTGAAATAAGCAAATTCTATTACATAAGCGTGCAGTTATGTAGCACTATAAGCCAGACGCCTACTGCCAGAATTAAAAGGGGCCCACTTCAAGTCAAATCTCTATTACAAGAAAAATGTCCATCAACTATCAAGACCCCGCCTATTGAACCACTTAGAGTCTAAAAATTAACCAACATAAGAGGCACAAAAACATCAGGGATAATTCAAATTCCTGAGCCTCACTGTGTGACAGCTTCCTCAGCAGAACCAAAAGAGACTCAGCTTCACCTGCCCTGGAATGAAGAGGTGTCAGGGTGCTTGAAATCTCTCTTAGCTGAATGCAGAGAATATAAAGCCTATGGCCTTCCTATTTCCACCTGTGAGGAAGGCTCCTCTGACTTCTGAGAATTATTACTTTTAAGGAAACGGCTCTGCATGGGGCAAAAGGAATAAGCTGTGAGTGCACGCTTAAGAATCGCCCACCTCACTGAACTGAAAGCAGAGGTCCATGAGGCAAAGCTTGCAAAGTTTCAAACAGGCGACAGGCATATGCATGCCTGTGCTGAACAGTCTTTTGTGAGAACTGGTTACAATACTGTCAGGAGGTTTTTGTTTGTTTGGGTTTTCTTGCCCTTTTTCTTTGCTCCTCTCCAGGAGAGAAGGAAACTACAGTATCTGACAAAACTTGTTAAATGCTTCTTTTTATCATGTATTTCATATACACCAAAGTCACACCACACAATAAGCTTAAAATTGTAGATGGGGTCAATTTCCTGCTTCTGATTTTTTTTTTTTTTAAAAGCAAAAAGCCATTAATTCAGTACCATAACCTTAGTTGTATGAAATCTTTGAAAATCTAGCAAGCAGGGGTATTTTTTGTTCTACATTCACACTATGTATCTGTCAGTAAGATAAATAGACGGGGGAAAGTTTTATTAATTAATTTTACAAGCGGGGCCAAGTACATCATAACACAGAACCTCAGACCACCACACCTTCAAATGAAGGTGCTGCACTTTTATCGCCGTGCAGCTGGCACACTGGGGTGAGAGGATGCAGCCCTGGGTACTCTTGCCAACTAACTCGATCGGTGTACGCAGCTCTTTGTTCAGGCGCATCCATCGTATGTATTTTATGCAACCAATATCAAAAGCACAAACTTTCAACCACAAACACATGGAGCGTCCCAGATACCGTGTCAGCACTAAGAAATTGTCCCTACGCGCCTGGTGTCAAATCTGCTTTTCAAAGCTCCCTTGGCCTCACAGATCCTGTCTGTTTCAGCCCGCACTCATCCTACTAGCACAAGATTGCATCCCTGCGCTCTGTTAGGGCACCGAGAGAAAACAGCCAGGGGACGTTTAACCTGCTGGTGGCAGTCACAAGCGCTGATTCACACCACGCTTGCTGACAAAAGAGTTTCTTCTTCATTAGCGCGCGGGACAAAAGCGGGCTTTAGTGCACTTTGCCTCCCCACGTACCCGCCGTGGCCTCCCGGGGACTGTCCCTGCAGCCGGGGGCACCGGGGGCTCGGCCGCCGGAGGAGTTCGCGGCCGGAGCTGCTCCCGCCGCCCCGCGGTGAACCCGGGGCGGTGNCGGGCTCTGTTGCGCTGGCCGGGGGTAGGCGGATGCCATACTGCGCCGCCCGCCCCGGAGCGGTCCCGCTGAGCTGCCGGAGGGGAGAGGCGGCCGGGCTGAAGCGAGGGATTCCCACCCGGGCGCTAGCGAAGGCTGAAGGAGACGGAGAGATGAGCACAGCCTCCCTCCGTGCCTGCCACCAGCACCATGACGCGCCGCTCCCTTCTCCCCCGCACCTGCAGGGACTACCCGGCGCGCCGACCCCAGGCAGCCTGGCCTCCTTCTCCTGCCACCCCCGACACCCCGCTCTTCCTCTGGCCGCTTCACTCCTTGGGCGAAATTCCTCGGCCGCGAACAGGAACCACTTGTGGGATCGCTCTCCGGCGCCCCAGCTCTAGCCAAGCGACAGCTGCGGAGCTACTGGCAGCGCGGGCTGGGGCGGCCCCAGCACCGGGCACCTCCTCCGGGCCCGCCTCCGGACAGAAATAACCTTTTCCGCCCCCTGCTCGGCGTTCCGGCCGCGTCCCGAGTGGGAGCTNCCCGGGGGGGGGGCGGGGGCGCCCCGGCCGAGCCGGTCCCGGGGCGGCGATGACCTGCCCCGGCCGGGCAGCCCTTCTCACCTGCGTTGTAGAAGCGGTCCAGCACCGCCGTCTCGCCGAAGTCCAGCTTGCCAAAGTGCAGGGTCTCCAGCGCGGCCCCCACCGCCTCGCACGCCTCCCGCAGGCTCTGCAGGGCGCCGCTCTCCGCCGCCAGCAGCGGCCCCTGGCTCGCCTCGTTGATCACGTAGGTGACCGCGGTCCGCCGGCCGCCACCCTTGGCCCGTGCCGCGGTGCTCGGGCAGGCGGCGGCGNACCAGCACCATGACGCGCCGCTCCCTTCTCCCCCGCACCTGCAGGGACTACCCGGCGCGCCGACCCCAGGCAGCCTGGCCTCCTTCTCCTGCCACCCCCGACACCCCGCTCTTCCTCTGGCCGCTTCACTCCTTGGGCGAAATTCCTCGGCCGCGAACAGGAACCACTTGTGGGATCGCTCTCCGGCGCCCCAGCTCTAGCCAAGCGACAGCTGCGGAGCTACTGGCAGCGCGGGCTGGGGCGGCCCCAGCACCGGGCACCTCCTCCGGGCCCGCCTCCGGACAGAAATAACCTTTTCCGCCCCCTGCTCGGCGTTCCGGCCGCGTCCCGAGTGGGAGCTCTTGAGAGAGGGGAGTCGCGTCGTATCCTCACGGGCTTGCCAGCCTGGCAGGACGCCGCTCCCCTTGAGAAGTCCCAGCCCGGCCACCCCCGCTCCTCGGGGCGCCCCGGGAGGGGACGGCAGTACCGGCTATTGGATAGGAACGAGGGCGGCCTTTCCCTGCCGTTTCCTGCGGGGCTTTGTTTTGTAATACGCTCCCCCCTAACACAACCCCATGGTTGCGCTTCAAATCTTTGGGGTCAGGCTGCGCCTCCTGGCCGCTGAAACGAAGGGGGCCCTGCCTCGCCCTGGAGCCTTCGGAGGTGCTCGGTGTTCACGTGAAGGAGCCTGTGTTTGCAAGAAGCCAGATCCTTTCTGTGCGCTGAACCTGGTCCTGCTAAAGGGATTTTTATAATTTACTGCTTTTCTTGTTTGTTTTTAATGGCAGGCATACTCTAACTAGCTTGTCAGGAGTAAATGCTTTGAGTGTTTGCAGTGAGTTGAGAGCAGTGTCAGGACTGAGTAATCATTAGCTTCTGCCGTCTACTATTATCCGCCGCCTGAACCTGCCTCGCTCTGTGTTCCCGAACGGCTTCAAGTTCACTGAAGGGTTTATGGCTGCTTTGAGCAGGATCAGCCTCACGCTTTGCAAGTGCTGCACTCGGAAACTGGAAAACTATCCCCTTTTTGTTGACTAAATATGTCGGCTTCTTGCATTCACCTGCAATTTACATGTCAAGAATACCTGAAAACTTAATAGTTACCAAAAACATTACTTCACAGAGAAGGAAACTAGTAGGAATAACTAGCATATAGCCACAAGTTGTGCCAACTTTGTATGGTATAGCACCTAGTAGAGGAAAAGCTCCTCTGGCATTTGAAATAATCCATCATATGAAGATGCCCCAAAATTTCAGATGATTATTTGCAGTCTAAGAGTGAATATCTGGGGAATTCAAAATGGAAAAGGAAATAATGTTGAGATTTTGCAGTCTGTTTTTGGATATAAATACTGTGAAAGTGGATGATTTATCAAATGTCTTTTTCTTAAGGGCTCTATTAAACAGGTACAAGAGAGAAGGAAAAATAGCATTTATTAGCATTGTTTATATGTTATATCAATAGGTCCCATCCTGTTAAAATTGATGTTAAGACTAATCCACTTGTTGGCACAAAGCCTCCTCCTGTATCATTGTTTTCCATTACTTCTGTAGACAGAGGATCAATCCTGGAATAATTAGAAAAATTACTCACTGCAGTAGCTTCAGTAGCTCTGTTTGCTTTTGCTTTGAGCAGTCCCCTTTTCCAAAAAGATATGCCTGGCATTTGCTTCTGCTGATAAGAAATCGGTAAATGGGGTGGGAAGATGACAAGCAAACTAAAGACTAATTTACAGGGAAAAGTTAATATTTGCTCATCTGCCAGATACAGTAGGTTATTGTTTCTTGCTACAGTCTGAAAGGTAAAGTGGTTTTTTCTAAATTATAGTGTTTTCCACAAAATGCAGAATTGGTGTTAATCCATTCAACATTGCACTTACATCACCTTACAGGAAGCAAGAACAATATGTCTCTGTTGTTCTTGAGAACAGCCCGTGTTTGTCAAGTGCAGAAGGAAGTCATGGACTGAAAGGAGACGGAAGAAGCATGCTATTCTACTTAGCACTACTGACTTGAGAGGCTTGCTTCGTTATTAGCACCGTGTCTATTCCAAATACAAAGTAGTTTTTCTACTGATTTGGCTGTGAGTGAGGTTGAGCACTAAACTGGGCCAAAAATCAAAAAACTGTTGAGTAACAAACACAAATTGTGTATGCTTTTATAAAGTGAAAATATATATTTTAATCTGTTAGCTCTCTGAAGTGAACAATGAGGCATTTAGGAGCTCTTGTGTTTTTTATGTTTGATTAGGAGATAATTCCAAGGACTTTTTAAAAACTCAAGTAACACCCCATTTGTTATGAGAAGTACTCTTACCTTGTTCTCTTGTTTCTCAAGGGTTGTGAAATTAACATCTTTAACACCAGATGGTTTGTATATAATCACGATTCAGTACCATCCTCTTACAGCTCTGGTTTTTTTCAGAGACAAAACAGACAAAAACTTGGAAGAAGCAGTTGGCTGTAGACTTGTTGAAATAACAATCTTCTATTTGTTATATACTTCTACAGCTGTAAATAATTTACCTCTGGTATTAACCATAGTTATACTTTTAACATCCAAGAGTTTGCCAATTTTATTAGTTGCAAATATAAATGCAATTTTTGATGAGTTACAAACAGCACATGACAAGTACCACAGGCTTGATTTAGCTGATCTAACTAGTGTAAACAAGGTCCAAGACCAAAAAAGACAATTTAAATGTATCCTAATTTATAGAGATTAAATCTAAACATAACTCTGTCCAATTTATATTTTTCATGTATTGTGGCCATTCATGTCCAGAAGAGGGAGAAAAATTATTTTAGACGAATCTGCATTTTGAATTTGTTTACGGTAATGTGGATGGAATTCATAGAACAAACTGAAATCTATCACCACAAATACTGGGTTTAAAATGGATGTGAAATTTCATTGATCCTTTAAGGGGCCCTCCTGAGTGAGAAATTGGAGAGTCACTGTAAATTCTTCACTGATAAACAGAAAAAAGTTTTCAGGAGTCCAGCATGTTTCAATTATGAGTGTCTAAAAAACTCCAAAAGAATTTAAAGAAACTTGGAGATATAAAAATTTGAATGAGATATTAAAAGTACATATGTTAATGTGATTTTTGTAAGCTTTAGGCCAGAACTCTCACAAGCACTAGAAACGGTTAAAAAATTAAAAAACCTTGTTTCTAAAAGCTATGTAAAAAGTTAGACAAAGTAGACAATGAGAAGTAACTTTTAAGTTCAATAGGGAGAAGGCAGTATTTTGGGGCAGCTAGCTGCCAGTCTTTTCTTAAAGATACATTTATGGTCACACTGAACATTTAAAACAATATTTAAATAGAAGAGGGGGGTGGGGGTAAAATAGAGACTGGTGGCCATTGTGTAGGGATGCAACTGATCATGGAACAGTAATAACATGGGGAATCTGCTTATCAAATTAGAGCATGATGCACATGGGTGGCAGCCAGCAAAACCTGACTGAGCAATGTGGATACATCATCAGGGATGGATATTTCACCAGTCAGGATTGTCCTTGTAGCCCTTTTCTTGTGAGCATGGTGAAGACTGTGCGCTGGTCTTCCTTTGTACTCTCTTTCCCCATAATTCTCTCATTTCTTTCTAAATCTCCATGTCTAAGTCTTCATTTGCTCCAGTGTCTTTCCCTCTTCTTGCTTCTTTTATTATTTTAAACTTCCAGAAAAGCCTCCATGCTAATGGCCTCTTCCTTCCAAATACCATAACCCTCAGTTTAGCCATATGAGGGGAGCCTTTTCCCTTTGCATTCATTACTGCAACCCCCTTGGTTACTTTTATTTGTTTATTTTCAATGTTGCCAGTTTTTCAATCTTCAATGAACCTTGGGATTCTAAATGCTTTTTCTAAAGCTGCAACACATTTGGCTTTATGATGATATGGGGATTTCAGCTGGAAACATCTCTATGCTTCTACTAGTCAATAAGCATTCACTTGTAGAAGAAAATTTTGATGGCATGGAGCCTGAGGAATGGTTCAATAGTGAAAAGAAAAACAAAAATTAACTGCAGTCTTTGAATATTTTCAGTGTTTTAAGTCACCTGCCCTTGCACATGAGGAAATAGCTCACATTCTACTTTCTCTGATAGAAAAGATCTTTTTATAAGTTGTTTAAACACTTGGACTTGAGCCTTTCTGATTACTGTTCCTGCTGACCAGCTAGGGTTTTGGAAGGATTTGTGCACACAGCAGTGACGGCTCAATTCACACCTAAGCTAGCTGTCAGCTAGCAAGCTGAGGAAATGAGAGACATGTGTTTGTAACAGAACAGAGCTCTTGGGACCAAAAGGATGGAGATACTGCAGTATTTCAACCACCTGTTCTAATGCTAATGAAGGATACGGCTGCGAGCTGAGTGTAGAGAAGTGATAGCTGCATAAAGACAGCCTAAACCTGCATCCTAAGCAACTTTCCCCTTTTTAATTGAAATTATGTTGTGTTAGAAAAACAGCAATTTCAGTGTAGTTGGGGATTTTTTTTCCTTCAACTGAGGGCTCTCGTTTTTTGCGTGGAACGTGGCTGCCATCTACTGATGCACGCAGAATCCGCCTGTTTGGAAGACTGGATTCTTCCTCTGCACTGGTGAGGCCACAGCTCGGGTCCTGTGTCCAGTTCTGGGCCCCTCAGTTCAGGACAGACATTGAGGTGCTGGAGCAAGTCCGGAGAAGGACAACAAAGGTGGTAAAGGCTCTGAAATATAAGTCTGATGAGGAGTGGGTGAAGGAACTGGGGGTGCTCAGCCTGGAGATGAGGAGGCTCAGGGGTGACCTTACTGATCTCTACAACACCTTGAAAGGAAGGTGTAGGCAGGTAGGGGTCAGCCTCTCCTCCCTGGCAACTTTTGACAGGATGAGAGGAAATGGCCTCAAGCTGAGCTAGGAGAGGTTTAGGTTGGACATTAGGAGAAATGCCTTCACAGAAAGGGTGATCAGACACTGGAATGGGCTGCCCGTGGAGGTGGTGGCATCACTGTCCCTGGAGGTATGTAAGGAAACCCTGGACATGGCACTGAGTGCCATGGTCTAGTTGACATGGTGATGTTCAGTCATAGGTTGCACTAGGTGATCTCAGAGGTCTTTTCCCACTTAATTAATTCTGTGATCCTGTGATTTGGTGTTAGCTGAAAGGAGCTGGCTGGTAGATAATTTGGCTTCAATAACTGCATATAAAATTCTGCTATGATTGGCAGTCCTTCATGTTTCTTGAATTTACTCAGCTGCCCAGAGGCTGAGGAGGAAATAGAGTCATGTTTAGCAACTTCTTTTGTTGGGACCTTCTCTCTTTGCCTGTAAAATAGGTTTTGTTTCTTCTCTTGAAGATTGTTATTCTACCTTGTTATTCTACCTTGAAACCATCCTGATCAAATACTTTCACTTGTCCGTATTATTTTGCTTTCTACTTCTGTGGATCTTCAAAACCTGAATTCACAAGTTTGTCTCTGAAAAAAATGTTTGAAAACTAGTCCGTCTCTAAGGACTTCATCGTTACCTTTTATCCACTTCTTGATCCTTGTGTCTATTAAAATTCTTTAAATAGTGTGTTTAAAACAAAGCTGGGCCACTGATAAAAACCAGTTCCTGTTTGCATAACTTCTTTGCAGAATTCCGCTCATTACGAAAGATCAACCAGCTTGGAAAAAATGTACTTGATGAAACCTTTCCAATTCAGTGATAAATTGTCCATAGAGTAACTGGACTTGACACCATTAAGCACCTGACTCCCTGATACCATGCAAATGGCAGTGTCCAAATTTAATTACTGTACCCCTGTGGTGGCCTTGTGTCTTTTCAAGAATTGCTATTGACATCCCAGTCACAAAGGGCAATTACTTTAAAAACACTTGCTCAGAAAACTGTCTTGTAACTTGCATTTTGAAAAGACAAATTGATGTAAAAAGATTCCAAAGAAGCTAAAATTGGTTGAATTTGGCCTGGAGCAGCCAATTCTGTAAGGTATTCCTTTGCCCCAGGGTTAAAAATTCTGATCTCACATGAAGTCAATAAATGAAGCCTATAAATTGCCAGTTATGAGGCTTTGAGAACTGCTGTGGTAATCCAAAGGATACATTAAACTGAGCTTCACTTGAACTGCATTTGAACTGATTTTATTCTAAAATCCCGGAGGCTATTTGATGAACACATTTGTTTTCCCTTTTTTTTTTTTTTTTTTTTTTTTTTTTTTTTCCTTC
>VXBB01000331.1:94895-217181 GCA_013399915.1 Illadopsis cleaveri | reverse complement strand
TTTCTTTTTTTTTTTTTTTTTTTTCCAGATTGAAGAATGAATAGAACTGCCTAATTCTGCATCTGAGGGCCAGTTTAAGTAAATGCATATTTTTGTGGCTTTACAATGGATTTTGTAGTCAAGGTTTAGTTTTAAATATAAGGCCAGGTAGCAGGAGTACATAACTACGGTCCAAGTTCCATGAGATAAATGTGGTTAAACAACCTAATTTGCCTTTGCTGTAACTTCTGAAAGTGTAAAATGATACTTTTTATCTTTAAACACATAGATAGGTCATTGTGACTAATTAGGGTGGTCTGTGTCCAAGTGGAATAATCTCTGTGTCTTTTAAGGGACATAGAGATTGATATATGTAGGATATATTGTGGCAAAAGCTGTAGCTGCTGCTCTGCTATTAATTTTCTAAGCCTGAACACCCCCTGCCCACCTCTTCCTTTCAAAGGCAAAATTTCCACCGACTTAAACAGAAGTTGTCACAGGTGTAAAAAGTTTATTCATAAAAGGACTTCCATAAAGCAAAACTGCTACTGAGAAGAATGATAAAATATGCAGATCAATTCAAGAAACTAGGAGAACGAAAAGCTTAGATGGTCTTTTTAAAAGGAAAAGTGAAAGCTAACGCACATACNACTACGGCATGGCAGGTGCGGGGGGCGGCGCGGCGGGGGTGACCGGGAACGTGGCTCCTCACGGGAGGAGGAGGAGGCTGGAAACATGGGTGTGCGGAAGGACAGGCCGTGTCTGTCGTATGCCAAAGCATTTGGGGACGACTTTCCTTCCCGCATCGTCTGTTTTGCTGTGAGACGACGCCGGTGCCCCGCGGCCGGGACGNATAATCTCTGTGTCTTTTAAGGGACATAGAGATTGATATATGTAGGATATATTGTGGCAAAAGCTGTAGCTGCTGCTCTGCTATTAATTTTCTAAGCCTGAACACCCCCTGCCCACCTCTTCCTTTCAAAGGCAAAATTTCCACCGACTTAAACAGAAGTTGTCACAGGTGTAAAAAGTTTATTCATAAAAGGACTTCCATAAAGCAAAACTGCTACTGAGAAGAATGATAAAATATGCAGATCAATTCAAGAAACTAGGAGAACGAAAAGCTTAGAAGGTCTTTTTAAAAGGAAAAGTGAAAGCTAACGCACATACTTATGATTGAAACATCTCACGCATTCAAGCTGATGCACACACCCCGAGCTGATCTATGTCCTACGTGGCGTAAAAAAGAGCGGATTGTTTCTGAAATTTGGAAGTGATTCCTTTTGCGCAGGAAGGCGATATTGGGGATCGGCGTTCCCTGACTCGCCGCACTGCCAGCGCCCTGGGCCGNTGCTGTGAGACGACGCCGGTGCCCCGCGGCCGGGCCGGGGGTGTCGCGGGAGCTGCCCCTTGCCCTCCACAGCCCGCCGGGATCTGCTTCTTCCCAAGCACCAACCCGCTGCTGCCCCGGTGCTTCTCACAGCGCCCTCGCGGAGGAGCGCTCATCTGACAGGGTCGAGAATAAGTATGGTAGTGAAGACGTACACAGCGTGAATAAAATGTCTGAAAATAACTTTCTCCAGTGACAGGACCCGAGGGAATGGCCTGAAGTTATGGGATGGCCAGGGGAAATTTAGGTTGGATATTCGGAAAAGGTTCTTCACTCAGAGGATGGTTGGGCACTGGAACAGGCTCCCCAGTGAAGTGGTCACAGCACCAAGCCTGAGAGAAGCTCAAGAAGTGTTTGGACGATGCTCTCGGGTGTGACTCTTACAGCTGGTGCTGTGCAGGGCCGGGAGCTGGACTCGATCCTAATGGATCCTTTCCAGCTCAGCTTATTGTGTAATTCTGTGGCTTCAGCTGTTCTTGTTTTAGTCTCACCCAGGCAGGGCCTGGTGACCCTGTGGTCTCTTGAAAGAGCCAAGCTGAGCATACCTCAATACCTTTTTCATTTCCAGTGGTTCCAGTGGGAGTATTGCTCTCCAAAAAATTAATTTTAAAAAATTTCCAAGTGTAGAATTACTTTAACATTATCCTCATCAGATGAAGAAGCAGAACCAATGTGTGTTTTATCAGAACTGAATTACTAGTTTTGTATATGATGAGTTGTGTTTGCATTACTATATTCAGGAAGGGGTGAAAAAAGTGTTTGGTTTGCTGTGTTACCAAAAAGACAAAAGGGAACTCTGTGTTGGTATGTCTGTCATGTGAGACTCGTGGGGAAAATGCACTTTCATGCTTTATGAGCAAGTCTTTTTCAACCTCACCTACAGATACAATGGAGTAAAAAAAGAAAAAAGCAAAACACCAAAAAAAAAACCTCCAAAAAACCAAAACCACCCACCAAAAATACAGAATCAAACCAGGACAATCTGATGTAAATGAATTACTGTTTTGGAGAACATGAGACCACAAGATGTTTAATTATGCAAGTAATTGTTTGACCTCTTAAAGTTCATGTGCCCTTTGTGTTTGCGCACTGAAGCTACCTCAGAACCACCCCAGTTTCCTTTGGCTTTGGGGAACTAGTTGTGATGTTTTGTTTCATTTTGCTGTTTTAGGCTGTGGAACTCTGGCAGTACTGGGACAAAACGAAGCTGGACTTGTTCTGCTCAGGAGGTAATACAGGTTTATCTTTTATTTTTGTAAGAGAAAAACTTACTGTATACGTGTGAGTACCAGGCACAACTGAAATATTTTTGGTTATTTTTAGTGATACACAATATTTTTTCTATTCTAATTAGCTACTGAATACAGGTCTTTGTATTTGCGTAGAAATTAATGCATTTGTGTTTACATACAGTACAAAGGATATGTTTCCATTGCATTGATTTTGTTATGGGAAATCATCTGGCTTGCACCATTTGCATAGTGTAAACCATTTTATAGAAAACTGACAATGTGAATTAAGAGCAGCTTCTCTGCCTTAGCTTGAAATTATAAGTTCTAGCTTTTTAGGAACAGTGCCTTGACACCTGGATTTATGCCCTTATGATTGATTTATACTGAAAATAGAGCAGGAACCTACGTCAAGTCATGGAGGTCCTTCCTAGGAGATACAATTTTCTAAGGAGGTTGATTTTGTTGGGGATGGAAGGAGGAGAAAGGTTAGAAAGGAGAGGGTTTAATACTTGACTATTATTAACCTAAAATGTTTTAAGGAAAGCCTTGAAACAGTGATTGTTTAGATTAAGGTGGCTGACAGAAATGCTTTAAGAAATAGCTAATCATATTCAGAGAAACGGTTTTTCATTCATAATTATAAACCAAGACTCTTGGAAGATATTCAATACTCTGTTACTTCTGGTAAGTACTCTGGTTTAGTACAATTCCTTTCTGTTTCCAGTGACTCCACTTATTTTGTGGCAGAAAGTCCTCTTAAGTTCCTGGCCCACAGACCATGTTGTTTATCAGAGTGTTCCGTGCATGCCTTTACCTTACTGCAAAGTGCCATCAAAATTGACCTAAGCTTAGCAAAACCTTCAGTGAAAACAGGGTAAATAAATTTGTATTTCCCATCAGATTGCAGTAATTGATAGCTGTCACAGAGTAACTAATATATGGCATCAGATCCCGTATGGTGAATTGTTGGTGTGTTGAAAGTGTTTTCAAGGGAGTATAGAGTTCATCAGTAAATTCGTGACTGTGTTTCTGTTGGGTTTTCATTGTGACACAGATTCATGGTGGTGTTGTGAATTGGGTAGGGCTCTCCCAACACCCTTTTATTTCTTTCTTTACCACAGTTAGAAACAAAGTGCTCTTACATTCTGGAGAAGCCATAAATCCAACTGAGGCATATTGTACCTCTGTTTGTGTGGCAAGTTGTAGAGTGAAATCAGAGTTTCTTCTTTGTGTGTGGAAGGTCCTTGGCTCATTTATGCTTTAATTTAATCAATCTACTCTGGCATACGGTTGTAGAAATTGACATTCAAACAAGTAAATTAATTGTGAGGAGATTCACTTGAAACTCAAATATATAAAAATGCTGTTCAGAATGGTAAGAAGGGAGATTTAAAGAAATACTTTCCTTGCATGGAACTAGTTCAGACTTTTATATCATGCTTTCTCACAGACAAATATCTTTATTTTTCCAATTTAGTTTTGACTGGAATGATGGCCTGTTTGATGTGACCTGGAGTGAGAATAATGAAAACGTGTTGATCACTTGTAGTGGAGATGGATCTCTGCAAATCTGGGATATGGCTAAAACCAAAGGTCCACTGCAAATCTATAAAGAGCACACTCTGGAGGTAAATCAGGCAAACTTAAAATGGATGGTCTGATGTTTGAATAATTAAAGTATTTATTTGTAGTCTTATAATCAAAAGTGGCTTTTTGTTTTCTAACTTTTTTGGATCTGTAGTTTGAATTAATAACTTAAATATAAAGTGAGTGTACATATTCTTTTGCATGTTTGTACTCCGTAGTAGGTACTGCTTGATTACACAAATCTAATCTATTCAGAAATAGCACTGTAGTTCCTGACAGGCTAAATAATCATTGTGATGTGTGAAATTACTGCAGTCACCCTGTGATTTTTAGAGAGCCTTATTAGATAGGTCTGAATCAGACAGCTGTTAGTCTTATTCTTGCAGTGGTGGAATGACGCCACGTTACGCAGATGCTTAGCACTTGGGTTGCACTTCGATCTGCTAATCCTTTTCCCTCCTAGCATCTGTGAGATCCTACTCACATAACAGCAGTCAAATGTTGGGACAGGATGTATGTTTTTCTAGCCTTGGTTTGATACTGTTGCATTTGATTTTCTTAAAATCTCATTTTGTTTATGCAGTGCTGTATGGGTAGAGAAGAATGTTATATTCATGTTCATAAATATATTTGCATTGTTTTAAGGATATTTATATTGTAGTACATTTATTGTTCCCTAAAGTGATTTTTCTGCCTTTTTTTTTTTTTTTAACCTTTCATTCTAACCCTCCACTCACTTCTGTTAAGTCTTTGAACTTAAGATGCAATGAGTTTCAGCCTGAATTTTACTGGCTATACTGATACTTTATCTAGCTGACATCGATCTCAATAAAATTATCTAGTAGATATGCAGTCAAAAAACTGATTGAGGAAATTCAGTTTCATTCCCAAAAACCTCAAGATTTTTTCAGATATGAAGCACAAAGCTAAAAGCTGAGTGACTGTAGTTACACAAGAGCCCATCTTCTGTAGCTTGTTTCTTTGTAGTTTCCCTAATTTGATTTAGTACACCTAACGTGTAAACTGACAATTTTGACAGAGGAGTTTATAGTTGTGATCAGGATTTTGTGATAATGTTCCAAGGCTGATAGTAGTTACAAAAAGACCTAGGTGAGGCATAGTACCTATTTTTTCTTGTTAGTTTGTTTCCATCATTTTCTCACTGAAATTATGTCGGTAAGTTTATTTTGTTTCTGCTATACCATCTGTTGTTTGTGAAATAAACATTCCTGTGCCTATATTTTAGCTGAACCAGTAGCATGGGAGGTGGAAATACTCAACTGTGCTTAGAAAGACAGTATAGGAGACATGGGCTGAGTGAGAGTTTATTGTGTGATATGAAAGGTTTGTATTGATCCTTTATAAACTTGTATTAAGAGGATAGATTTCAGAAGGAATTTACCTTGTAATTTGTGGTAAACACAGGCAGACAGTGTTCTCACTACCTTCCTAATCCTTAATCCCTGTCTGACATTTTTAGTGGCAGTTTTGTCACTGCATTTTATATTATTTCTAATGCATGATTGACAGGGATCTGTTTCTTTTTTGCTAAATGAGATCATTGTTCCTTCTCAAAAAGAATGTGCATTTTTAATTTGAAAGTGAATTTGCATTATCAAAGGATAATGAGTTTTATTCCAGCACTAGCCAACTGCTGAATCTCATGAATAAATCAGTGTCATTTACTATAGTTTTGACGAAATCTTGCTAGTTTGGGAGATAATAGAATGTTGAATTAAATTTGTCTCGTAAAGTGAGCCTGAACATTTATCTTAAACTATTTTTTTATGTTTTTACATCTTTTTTCCCTCATCTTTTCATCTTGCCTGAGGCATTTCTTGCTGCTGTTTAGGCATAGGCTAGGGTTCATTTATTTTATGACGGAAGATAAAGCACTAAAAGATTAACAGCTAAGGTTTATGGTGTGTTATTAGTCTTTCCCAGTTGCTCAAGACAGCTTCCACTGAAGTGTCTCTAAATTTATGTTGGATGATAGCATGAGAAGGAAAGAAGAATAAAAATGAACCTTACTGTGTTCATCACACTGTCTTCTTTTCATCCTCTTCCCATTACCTAGACCTGTCACATGCCAAATGGACAGTATCTCTTGCTTTTCCCGAGCCTGTTGTGTGCTCTGTTTGTAATTTCTTGCCCGAAGGAGAGTTCACCCAGGTCCCTGCTGCAGCTGCAGAGCGCTGAGCAGTGCCAGCGCTGTGTGCCGTATGTGCCCAGGTCTGTGTCACAGCACGTGCTCGGCTGATCTACGTGCCGATAGCACGGGAGCGGGCTGGGAGCCCTGGGTGTGCTCTGCCTTATCCAGGCAGTAGATCTGATACATCCCAACTGCAACGTGTTGAATACCAGCTGCCTGGATTGGGTGACAGGTGCATGTTTCCCAGAGATCTGTTTGTCTCTGGAAGATCTTGAATATGAATGTGAGAGCTAAACATTTACTGAGCTGCTGTGTGAAAGAGGCACACTGTGTAAGGACACAATTAGGGGCATTTCCAAATAGCAGCAGCTTAGGAGTTGAGCTCAGGCCATCACACAAATTCAAAGGCAAAGAGAGAAATATTTGTGAAGAACTTGGGAGCCACTTTGGAGAACTGTTATGTCTTCCTTCATAGAATCTATGGGGAGGTACTGGTGTGTTTCCTTTGTTACTGTTTTAGTAGGAAGAGTTAGAGTGGAAAGGAGCGTATTTTAATGAGCTGTAGTACAATTAGTTAGCTAACAAAAGTAGAAAAGTCAAGAGTATGGTTTGGCAAAAAAACCCAAAAGAATTACCTCTCAGTTGGTTATATGGCTTTTGTCAAGTACTGTCCTGGTGTTTTGTACATTTGGACTATAAGCTCCTCAAGGAAGGGAGTTAGTACAAAATGGTTCTAGAGCAGTATGGCTTTCACTATATGGGAAACAGGACTTTGTCAAACAAAAAAAGGAGAGTTGCAGATAAAGCACTTATTTTTTCTCTGGGCAGTGGTTGCCTTCCACTTATGGAAGATAAGCAAATAGATGAAAACCAGTTCATTTAAGCTGGATCTAACATAGACTGAAGTATTTCTTAGGAAGGAAAATGCTCAGAAATAGCTAAATATTACCTTGATTTCCTTTCTTATACAGGACACTTTCCATAGAAGACTTTGACAGTTGCTAGATTTCTTTCCTTTTCAGTTTTCTGCTTTTTTAATCTGGTGATACAGGTCCACTTTCAAAACAGGGTTGCTCTTATTAAATGCACAATTCCGTCTATCCAAGACAAACCAAACATCTAGTATGTTGACTTGCAGGCCATATCCAGTGCTGTGCTAGAACACATCCATCCCAGGTGGAGTACAAATCCTCGTTGATTAGTGGCCCAGCTGTTGAGAGCAGTGCCACCTCATTGGTAGTGACCACATTTCTGAGAAGTGTCCTGGGAGCTCTGATTGAGTCAGGAGGTGAAGTGGGTGAACTGTTTTATCCAATATTTATCCACCTTACACTGAAATGGTTCATGTCCCGCTGCAGCTTATTGAATCACTTTGGTGTGAGGTAAAACCAGAAAAAACAGAATGCACCTTCCATCAAGTAAAGATGTATATTTGAAGATGGAAGTTGTACATGTACTTGAGACGTCAGGACTTCAAATAATTTGAAGAACTACCTTAGTGCATTTATTTTTGTGAGGCAGCAGAGCTGAAAAATCAGCATTGAAGGGTAGAGTTAAGGTATCCTCTATCAAAGCAGGGACCAGCATGTTGTCAGGGAAGAGGGATCTTATTTCAACTGCACAGTGGAAAGTAATTTCTTAATAGCTGAAATGAGTAGTTATGAGGGAAAATGGTTTTTTAATTTATTTTATTTTACTTGTTTGAGAATTTGGATGGTAAAAAAAGAGGGCCATATAACCTGGAAAAGATGAAAACTGGGAGTATGTCATAAATATGACTTATGTTTCTTAGAAGAATTAGATATAAAGAAAAGCATTCATTGTTAGTCAGCTAAAATCTCAAAGTCAGCTCTGAAGAGAGATGACATTTACAATAAGAGATGGCTAGCAATTGGAAACTGTAGATCTTTGAATAAAATTGGATCACCGATAAGAAATCAAGTCTGAATCGTGGCTTTTAAAGTGGTAGACTCCTAGTGATGGTAGATGTATGTAGATTTTTTTACAACTTTTCTTTTTTCTTCATTTTGGCTCCTCTTTGCTTTTTTGGATACTTAGCCTGTATGTACCTTTAATGTCTGACTGAGGTGCTAAATTTAATTTTTCTTCTGGTAAATGGCATTGTTGGCAGTTTTGTTGTGCTTTAGTGGTGTGGTTTTTCAGCTGCCTAGGATACAATCTGCAAATCCAAGTCTATTTTGTGAAACTGGCTAACTACAGCCTGAAATGTGTATTCTATTGCTCCTTCTAAACTATGCTCTTATGTCATTTACAGGCATATAGTGTTGACTGGAGCCAAACTAGAGGAGAGCAGTTAGTGGTGTCTGGTTCATGGGATCAAACAGCCAAGCTGGTATGTTGGTTTTCTGCTGAAGGTGAAAAGTGCGATTTCTTTTGGATCTCATAGTTCTTTGTGTTCACAGTCCTTTGTGTACATTTAGTCCTTTCTGTATATATATAGTAGTGGGTTTTTTTCAATGTATGAAAAACCCTTTAACTTCTTATTGAATGTATATCTCAACAGTTTTTTTTTTCCTTTATTCAGTGGGATCCAGCTGTGGGGAAGTCATTATGCACTTTTAAGGGCCACGAAGGGGTCATTTACAGCACTCTATGGTCTCCACACATCCCAGGTTGTTTTGCATCTGCCTCAGGTAATCATGATAGTAAAGAGGTTCTCAGAACAAAAACCCAAAAGTCACCTTCTGTGTTAGTGGATCAGTTCAGCACTTTGTCCAGCAGATGGTAGTGTGTGTCATATACACTTGTTCTATAAAAGTGGAACAAGGAAAGGTAAATGTATTGCTGCAGCTGGATTTGTAGGTTCTGTTACAGTCAGTAGATCATCCTCTTGGCCATTTAAACGAGGATCAGCAGTTTTCTAGCAGTGACCTTGTGGTAATTTTTTTTTGTTATTTTATATAGCTGTCTTCCATTCATTTCACTTTTGTTACTGACCACTAAATCATGTTATATACTTTATTTTGTGTTTTGACCTGTTCTGTTCAAATGATCTCAAGTGTCAGTAGACTGTTTAACTCTGTGAGAAATGTAGTCAGTTCCCACTGAGCTTTTTTTAAAGTACTTCTGTAGATTTCTGTGCCTTGTTCTCTGGGAAAGGTAATAATCAATTTTAGTTTTCTGCTTTGGCCACTGCTATGGGTCTTGCTGGTAAATACACCTGAGTTGAATGTACACAGAGGCAAAGAGAGGTGAGGTGGTGGTGTTTTCCAAACCCTGCTCCTGCTTCAGAGGCACAAGGAGAGCTCTGGAGTGATAGCTTGAGCCCAGCTGATGATTAACTGGGAGAGAGGTGCTGTGAGCCACACAGTTTGCCTGGGAAATAAAGTGACTATAAGTCACTGTCTTAATACAAATATTGATAGATTTAGTAAATTTCTCAGATTTCATATCTGTCGTACTTCTGTACTGATTTAAATAGAAATTGTTTGGCTCTTATATCAAGAGAATAAGTGGGTAAAGTATGGGAAAACTATGGGAAAGTGGGAAAACTGTGTTTTCCTGTTACTGAAGTTAGAGAGACAGTGTGTACACACAGATACTGGTCTTCCCTATTCCGTGGGAAGTAAGATGAAAAAGTATATGTGACTTTCATAAAATTTTGGTCTGGCTATTTCCATCTGATTCTGCCTGCAGAGTTTAGCTAGAATGGTGAACAAGTAACATTTATTTGTTCTAACATAGTAGTACTTGAAAGCCAAATGTTGGAGCACAGGTTTTTACACCTTATGTGGTGGATTCCTGCCTTACAGGATGTGCAGAAACTTACAGAATCGAGCCCTGTAAACTGTGTGAACAGTTCTACTGAAATGCAACTGTTTATATACTACAAAATACTAGCTAAGGACCATTTGGTCAAGTTTAAGTGGTTTTTTTGCAAGTTCTAAGGAATGTTCTTTTTAAAGTCCTGCTTAGAACCCTCCTGTCCATGGTAGTCTTACCCATACAAAATTTATGGCATTCTAGATGAACAAAAGGGCTTTGCTGATACAACTAATAATTTCATATTTGAACCTCTAGGATATGAAGCCAATCTTTTTTCTAATACATTGCCACTTGAACAATTTTGGGAAACATTGATTGTTAGATGCTGTATGTCGTGGTACCTAAATTGGGTACAACAATTGATCTGTTCTGTGAGTGACTCAGTGGGTGCAGCTGTTGGAGGTTTTGCCTATAACATTACAAAGTTCCTCTTCTTTTGTGAATTTTTACTTTGATACTTGAAAGGGACTAATATGCTACTGGAGCCTAAAGCTAACTGCAGTCAGTTTTCACTCATGGATGGAAAAACAACATGCACAAAAGACACAGTATTTTTCTTCTCTAAGTACTACTCGAGTGTGAAATAAAAATCTGCTATCAGTACACTGATAGTGTAATTCTGGGTATCAAATAATTTGATTTTAGAAGAAGTCTTCAAAATGATGGTGAACTTTCTTACAGTTTCCAAAATAAAATGTCTGTTGTGCTTCTAGATGAAATAACATAACAATCATGACATGCTGATGTGGAAAAGGTTTCTGTGTTTGCATTGTTTACATTGAAATTTTCCTATAGTTTGATTGGATTGCTTCACTACAGAAAATACATATTGACAGTCATTTCTTTAGTCAGCAGGAATGTGGATAGTAGAAGGACTCATGGCCCTCTAGCTCTGTTTATGAATCCCATTTCCTTGTAAAAGTTATATCACACAGTTGATGTTCAGAGAGTTTATTGTTTAGTGCTTAATGCCATTCTACTCTGTCAGTTAAGGTATGTGATGAAAGTAAAGTGGAACTGTTCAAGGAGGCTGGTTGTCCTCATTTAAAACTTGCTGTGATCTGCATACTCTATGAGGATGACAGAAAATCATGGGACAGAAAGCTAAATTTCACTGATGATTCATCTTCTATTGAGCTAAAGTTGGAGCTGGAGAAAAACTTGAATCTCAATGTGATAGTACTGTGTCAAATTTAGAGCTGTTCCCTTCTTTGGGATGCGCTCGCTGGAAAGGCTGACCTGCAGTTTTGTGGTCTCTTATTTTGCAATTTTTTGTTGTCTTGAAAATTAGTAACTGAAATGGATCTGGAGGGAAACTTTGTACTTCTTTTCATCTCACTTGGGTTTTTTCGCTTTTTAAAACAATAGCTGTTTTGAATGTTGTTGTTGAAGATCATTGAAATATTCCTTTCTTGAAGGAATCTGTACTGCTTTGGGATTGTTGGGTGTCTGTGTGTCTGTATCTTTTTTTTCTCTTTTTTGCCCCACCTTTCCCCTTTCTCCCACCCCATCTTACACATACTTTCTCACAACCATATACTTATTGCTATCTTAATAGGATAGCTGTAATGCTTGAGAAATGAGAACTGTTTCATGTTGCAGCATCTTCAATCCTGCATGTACGAGTAAAATAAATTAGGAATATTGTAAACCACAGATTGGAAAAAATTTTGATCTTTAAATAATTCTGATTATACTAAATGTAAGTAAGACAGTGCACTCTTTTTTTTTTCTTTTTAAAGGAAGGAAGCAAGAGGAAAGAAGGTTTATAAACATTTTGCATGCCACATCCCTGCCATTTTCCTGCCTTTATTTGAATTCCTATAGAATCCTGCAGAAGTTTAATTTCCATGTAACTATTTAGTTTGTGAACACTGAAAGCAGAAAACCACCCAGAATCACAAACCACAGTAAAATAGCTGCTCAAAAAGATCAACTTGGCCTGATGCTAATATTTGATTTTGAAATATGGCTTTTCATCATGCTATTATGAGACTAGAAAAACAGTACAAGTAAAGAAAATGAGAAATATAAGATGGCAATATAAAGCAGTTGAAAAAGAATTTGATACAAGGTATAGCCTTTTTTGCTTCATTAAGTCTCCATTCTGAATACATACAAGAAAACTGAGCTTGTCTGCAGTGGACAATAAAATGCAATTGAATTGCAGAAGATATATATGTCTAATGTGTCAGTTAAATTAGGTTTTATTCAGCATCTAATAGACTTCCATTTAACATTTGCAGGGATGTGTGAGGTACTTTACTATGCTGTTATCTTCATGTTCAATTGAAAAAGAAAGTAAATGGCGTATCTGTTTCCGTTTGTTTGTTTTTGAAATTTGGATTGAATAGTAACAGAGCAAACTGTTAATTCTGAATATGTAAATAAGGGCTGTTGTGATGTCAGTAACAATTTCTGAGCAGATAAGATAACGAGGATATTCAGGTGTACGTGCAGCACCAAACCAGAACCCTGGTCTGCCTTACGCTGAAAACACACTGATGTGGAAAATGTCATTAAAGAAGTGACATGAATGTTTAACAGCAGCCTCATGGCTAAAGGGATTTAATGACTCATTATGTCATTTGCCTAGTAGATTTTTTTTTTAACCCAGAGAGCAAATTGGTGAGAAGTTCATAAAGAACATTAAAAATGCACGCAACAGTAATATTTAGTCAAATGTTAATCAGTTCTACTAAATGATTCTCCATGAGTGCAGAGCAGTAGGCCTTGCTTAGCCCTGTGGTTTATAAAGCAAGCATCCTTTTTAGTATCGGCTTGTCCTCTAACAGTACTTAATAAATACCATTTTACCTTTATCTGCAAGTATTCTTTGATACAGATACAACACCGAAAATAAATGAAAATATGAATGTTTTGGATTTGACAAAGCCCAAATTTAGAATGACTGATAGCTATTTTCTTAAATACTGGGGCCTTAGTTTTAATGCTGCTTTCCTTTTTAAATCAGTCTTTAAGTTTACTGATCACAGTACATAATTTTAATAACATCTTAATTCATGAATAAGGGGAAGAAACTGTTTTGAAATCTGCCTGACAATGTCTGTATTCATCAGTATTTAGATCAATTAATTGTATTCTTTGCTCAAAGACTTGTTTTCCAGATTGAAAGGCCAGGCCAAAAAATTTCCTTGTACCAAAACAAGGTGTGATAATTTCTGGTACATTTTTATTATGTTGACAAAAGCGTTGGATGACTGTAGCTTTGCTGCTTTACAAATGAATCTGTAAGTCCAGGTCCCACTCTTGTAAGCTCTTATGTTGAGTGGTAGACTTTAATGTTGAAACTAAAAACCATTGTTTATCTCACTGTTTAACTCCAGCCCTGAGTTAGTGAATTGCCTTTTAAAAAGTCTCTTCTTGCTTACTTGTCTCTTGGTGATAAATGTGTGTAGTAAAGGGATTGTCAAGCTGTAGTTCTATAGATCAGGCTGGCATGGAGTCTTGGTGCACCTTTCTGTGTTTGCTATTCAAATTGTAAAATTCCTATGATTGAACAAATTACTTTGCATGAAATAATGAGCTGGTGAAGGTGTACATCTACTAAGAGAACATTTACTAAATTCAAGGAATTGTTCACCACTTTCCATGGACAGGCAACTGTTCAGGCTTTTCTTGGAAAGCATGGTTCCATCATGCATAATGGTTACTTAGGAAGACAAATGCCATCATTCCAAACATCTCTTTCTTCCTTTTTCTTCTCCCAGCTCTGTAGGTTAAGCATGATGCCATGTGTTATGGGGTATCCCTTTGATCAACTGTGATCAGCTGTTCCGGTTGTGTCCCCTTCCAATTTCCAGTGCAACCCCAGCCCTGCCACTGTCAGGGCACCGTGAGGAGCTAAAAAGTCCTTGATGTAGTGTAAGCACTCCTCAGTGACAACCTAAATATCACTTTGTTATCAATGTTATTCTCATCTTAAATCCAAAGCACAGCACTGTACCAGCTACTCGGAAGGAAAACATCTCTATTTCAGCCAAAATCAGAACAATTATCTCTGATAGAAACAATCAGCACCATCATTTTAACATGCATAAAAAGATTGGTTTTGAGTCATGAGATTTGGGTTCTGCTTTTAATTCTCCCACAGATTTTCTGTTTGATTTGGGCTAAATAATTCAATCTGGTTTAGCATTTAAAAATACAAGTAAGTAAGCAAGTAATATTAACTGTAATCATTCAGTGTCACTGCAGATATGCTTTAATTGCGATGGTTTTGGCTTTTTGCAAATGCATGTAGTACTGATAGAACAAAGAATAATACTTTAAACTGAAAGAGGGTAGGTTTAGATTAGGTATTATGAAGAAATTCTATACTGTGAGGGTGATGAAGCACCAGAACAACCAGAACAGGATGCTCAGAGAAGCTGCAGATGTCCCCTTTGTGGAATGTTCAAGACGAAGTTGGATGGGGCTTTAAGCTCTTCCTGGTCTAGTAGAAGTTGGTTCCTGAAAAACATTTTACCTGGCCTAGTTAGAGTCTTTTTCCCCTTCAGATAGTGTTTAAGGTTTCATGGGGTTTTATTAACCTCCCAGATACCTAGCTGTTTTTTGTAGTTACTATTATACCTCTGCACTGTTCAGACATGATTGCCTAGGTGGTTGTTCTCACAGTACTTTGGAGATGATGATTCATAAATATGGATGAAATATATCTGTGAGTAAAAAAGGTAGTATAAAACCTACATGAAATTTAAGTCTTAAATAAACTTTGTCTTTTCACTATCAGACATCATCATTCACATTAGCAATCTTTATCCTGTGTCTGTGTAGAAGGATGATGTACTTGTAGATTAGCATCAATTGAAAAGTTTTGAATAGATGAGTATATATTGTGTAGTTTTATTGATTCGTCCAAGATTTCACAAATATTCATTAGAAAGAAAGCAAGCAAGTACAATGTATAAACAATTCTGAAATCATAATTATCTAATGGACCAATAAAAATCTGTTGCCATAGAGAAATTTCTTCTTACAAAAATAGCAATATTTTATGGCGGAAATGTTGGGTACTTTTGTAGTTGCTTACTTTGAGATGTCAACTGGAAGTGTCTGTTAGTGAATATGATTGTTCTAGGTGTGTTCTCCTTATATTTTCTATTAATATTATCCAACTTTTGCTTTATCTTGTGGAGGAAGTGCATGCTCAGTATTTGCAGTACTTATGGAAATGTGGAAATGGCAAAAATTTTAACTGGAGCTTTTGTTGGAATTAAATATAAGTATATATAGATAATGGAAATAAGTTTGAGGTTAAAAAAAAAGTTTATTAAAATGTGCACTGAGTCAGGGTTGCTCTGTTTATCAGGGTTTTTTTTAAGTTAATCTGATTTTTCCTCTTAAATGAAAGAATTGGATTTGCCTTTGGCTTTAAATCAGTCTTTTCTATTCACAGAAAGGTTCACTTGCATGTTGTGTTACTCCATTAAAAACATTTCACTGATAGTGCCAGCCAGAATTAATAACTGCTAAGTCTAGCATTTTCAAAGAAATTAAAAAAAAAAAAGAAAAATAACCTTTTTTTTTCCTTTTCTCATGCATCAGCGTTTTCTATAAAAAAAGAAGTAATTGGGGCAATTGTAGATTTAGTGTTAAAATTGATATTGGCTGTATAACTTTTCCAAATGCTTTTGGCCCTCATAATGCTACTGTAGCATCTCTGTAGCAGTTCATTCTAGTTCACCTGGATTTATATATTTATTTTCTTGGGGAAAATGATCCTGTCTGTAGTGAAATATATGTTTCCTCCTTCAAATCTATGTTATCTGATGAAATTAAAATAAAAAGCTTTTTAAGAAGTCCATTATAATATCTCAGAAAGACTTAAAACTCAAACTGAGCTGTCCTCTGCAGGCAAGCAGATTAGCAGGGCTAATGGAGAGTGGATGGGCGTGCTACCTGTTTTTTTTCCAAAACCCTGCTGCTCTTGTTTCTTCCTCTCCATATGTTGCCCTGTTTTTATAAGCCCTGTAGCGATATTTGAGGCTTCAGCTGGCTGCAGGGTGCCATTGTCAGGAGTGCTGTCTGTGTACTGAGCAGCAGTCTTCCTCTTGACAGTAGGGGAGGGGAGTGAAAGCAGGGAGAAATTGGGTGTTGTTCCCACCTTACAGATGGCGAATTTATCCATGAAGGGTGCAGCATCTCTCCCGGTCGTGAAGGCTGAGGATGAGCCAGACAACACCAGAGCAAGCTCCCCATGGTCTCTGCAGTCAAAAGGCTGGACTTACGACATGTAGTGAACCAAGCTCTCTCTGCCTTATTTATTTAAACTTTCCAAATGTTTTATGGGTGTTTTTGTGACGTATGCAGGGTCTGGTAGTTCATGCAATTAGGAATATTGCTGTGGCTCTAAGGGTCGTTTTATTTGATCTGTAGCCAGTTTCTTGAAAAGAGCTATGATTTTTGTGCCCAGCTGTATATTTTACAGATAGTGACCAACACGGCACTAAAATCATCAAAGTACTTTTATATAAACAGCATGAAAATAATAATTATAAGGAAATAGCAATAATTTCTTCAGTATCAGCATATAACAGTGGTCTTTTAGTTTAGATTGTATTGATACATGCTTCCTATAGAAATCACTAGTGTTTTAATCACCTTATAGTGATTAAATTTGTCTCTTGAATGAACATGAGCAACAATAATAATAAATTCTAATTAATTTTCTCTTTCCGTAAGCGAGAGAGCTAGAGAATCCATTTTTTGCTGACACAAAGCTAAATATTCAGGACTAATGAGAAGATCCTAATTTTAAAAACTGAAAAGCATAGTTATCCTGTCCAGCTGATGCAGCTTTTGATGTCTTCATAAGCCATTAGGAACTGAATTTGAAGAAGCGTGTTTACAAATGCTAAAGATCTTTAGAGGTAGAAGAAAATTTATGGCTGGAGGTTAAGAGAGAGGCATAGATGATTAACAGCTCTTAAGCTGGACTCCATTGCTCTGTGTGCATGTGCTCTGAGGTCAAAGCATATGTTGCCTTTCATATCTATAACAGTTACAGTAGAATGGCTTTATCTTCCAATATTTCAATAAGTGAGAGTAACTGCAGGCTTTGTACATGATGAGTACAGGTGATAGATACATCATAAATTTTCCTTTCTTTGAAGGAATTTTGAAATAAGTTGTAGATTTGAAATAAGTTGAAATACTATTCACTTTTCTTTGTGCCAAAAGCATGTGACCAGGTGGTACTTCTCAGATGGCTTGAAAAGAAAGCTTTTTCATGATTCTGATCTTCTAAGTTAATTTTTAAATGAACCTTTCAAATGTCTCCTAGTTTAATTAAATGTTATTTAAGTCTTTTTACCCTATCTGCTTTTAATCAAAGCTGAGTTTAAAAAACAGTGGAAGTGTTAGTGATAAAATGAAGTTGTGGAGTTTTTTCTCTAATCAAAGAGCCGTAGTAAGTTCAGATACCTTTTCTTGCATCAATTCACCTTCTATAATGTGTCTATAATGTTGTTTGCTTTATTTGGCATGGGTGTCCTCACGCAATCATTTGTATTTCATACAGCTAAGAAACACTCCTCTGCTTAGTACTAATGGATTAACTGAATCCTGTAACTGATGCAACAACATTGAATCAATTTCTCTTTTTTTCAGGTGATCAGACTTTAAGAATTTGGGATGTGAAAACCCCAGGAGTCAAACTTGTGATACCAGCCCACCAGGCTGAGGTCTTGAGCTGTGACTGGTGCAAATATGATGAGGTATAAAACTGTACATCCCACTGTTTTGCTGATTGAACCACTCTCATTAAATAGCGGGGGTTTTCCTGCAACATTACTGCATCTTCTCTTTGTAAAAATATGCCTAGTTGCTTTGTTGTTCTCATTCACTATTACATCTCCAGAAGAGCTCTGTTCTAATAGATGGTCAGCCCAAGAAGATAAGAGATTTTGCTTACTCTTTTGTGTAACAGGGAGAGCAGTCAAAAGTGGAAAACCAGTTTATGTTTCTCTGTGCTCTTTAATTTACATATTGGGGACGTCACTTCATTTATGATTTAATAATCTATATTTCTTTATTTGTCTAACTTTTGTATCGAACATCTGCATTGCTACAATTTAGTAGTTAAATTGTTGTGATATATGTGCTTTTTATTACATCATCAGAACTTGCTGGTAACTGGTGCAGTTGACTGTAGCTTGAAAGGCTGGGATTTGAGGAACGTCCGGCAACCAGTGTTCGTCTTGCTTGGTCATACCTATGCTATCAGAAGAGTAAAAGTAAGTTGAATTTTATTTCCTATTGACCACCACTGAATTGCTACACAGATTTTTCTGGAAGCCAGTAATATTTCATATTATCTAATAACCAGGAAAAACCAACAGGATTTTAGATGTTACAAGGGCTGTTCTTGAAAACTTTCAGTTTAGCACTGTCAAATATATTGGTGTTTCGTAGATTGCTGGTATTTTACAGTAAATGGCATTTTCAAAGTCAGTATATTTACATGAAGAGTGTTTGAGGGCTTGAGAGAGAGTTAGAAGGTTTACTTCAGCTAAATTATATGGGAAATTGGAGATGGGGAAAACACCCTTAAATGATGGTGTTCCTTTGTCTTGCCACACACAGGGCCAATATTAACAGAAGACAAGATACAGAACACATTGTGAATATATACTTTTGTGTATACAAAGAAAATATTAATGTGTTCAAAGAGATTTTGAAACTTCATGCATGAAAGGCTTTAGATGACTTTACTGGATCTGTGTACAACTAGAACACCCACCAATAAGAATTTTCTCTAGATGCACAATGACATTTTTTTCATGTTATATGAAAATATGTATCCAAATACCTTTTTAGGTTAACTCAAAACCTGTAACTATGTTTCAGTGTAAAATACTGAAACCAGCAAAGAATGTGAGAGTCAAATGCATCAATATCAAAGTCTCCTGAAAAAGGAGATAATAAGTGATCCTTTTAAAGCCTCTCAGGAACAGGTATGTTTAATAATATTCTCTAGGAAGTCTGAACTGGCAGAAAAAAGTTATCCTGGGTTGATATTTTGCTTCACATGCCCTTGGTGTGTTTCCAGCATATTTAGAAGTTACTGGACTTCGTTTGTAGTTTGTCAGAAAAGGGTGTGACTCAGGTAGTCATTCCGTATCACAAATCCTTTTAGTGGTCAGGTAACATGAGAAGCTCCTACTCTCCTTATCCCAGCTACCCCTGCCTGCCCTTCTCACTGGTGATTGATGCGGAGTCTTTTTTTCTAATTTAATGCTTGCATGACTATTCTCTAACCTTGCTCTGTGAAGTATTTTTCATAGGAGAAGATGCATCCATATGCAAAGGAGGCGTACTAAAAGTACCTGACTTCTATTCCATCTTACCAGGCTTTCTTTGTTTCCATTTCAAGACAGACGTGGTCTCTGAGGACATAAGATATGACAGTGTGGGCCAGCACTTGGAGGTGGTGCAGCATATCTATGCTTGTGTGGTGTAACTTACCAGTCGCCCTGAACTGAGAGAGAGACCTGGATGCTGCCTCTATAGAGGCAGCTGTCCCTGCTGATATCCCTTCCCCTGTGTTGTGCTGACACTAGTGATTGTAAAGCTGCAGCTGATGGCTCTGACTGAAAACCCTGTCCCTGAAAGTGACTAGTTTCTGTCTGGATCATTAAGCTGTTTCAATTTGTTGCTCAACCACCAATTGCAATCCGTGACACAAAGGAGGGGGACAGGAGCAGACAGTTTGAAGTAGAAAAGAAAGTGGAAACCACAAGTCTTGGCAGCACAAAACTCTGAAATTAGCTTAAACCAGCCATGAAATCACACTCTTCTGTTGCCTGTCTTTTGTATTCTGTTTACTTGTTCAGGGGTTGTGTTGTCTGTCAGATGTGAGGCTGGCAAGGAATTCTACCCAACACAATACTGTCAGGATTCCTGCAGATTTCTTGTGGTTTTTCACTGCAGTACAGGGCATTATCAGTGCACTGAGGTCATCTGGAGTCCTTTTTGGGAGATTTTGATGTTGGTGCATTTGATTCTCACATTCTTAGCTGGCTTCAATATCTTACACTGAAACATAGTTTTAGATAAACTTCTAGTTTACCTAAAAAGATATTTGGATGTGTTGGAGTCAGGATGGATGATGTGGTGATATCTTTTGCCTGTATTCAGCTGTTCAGATGATAAAATCGTAGTATCTTACAGTTAAATGGAGCAGAATTTTCTCTCATAGCAGAAAGACATTATGCAAATTTTCTCAACTTACACATGTAGTGCTCTGCTAAGTATTTTGATGGAGTTTGCGTAGGTAAGTTTCTAGGATACTTAAGGTTAATGACAAAGCTTTGACAGGATGATTTTGCTTTATCTTAAACAATGTGTTAATGCAAAGGGGGCTTATGGAAAGTTTGCCATTGTGTTTTGTTGCCCATCAGACTTCTTCTCCTCTAGTATTCATTTTCCTAAGGTGCAGAACCCATTTTGGTTTGGGTTTTTTTCCCCCCTCAAAAAAAAATTGCAGCACACACATCCCTCAATTCTCCTATAGTAAAGAGAACTCTGTCAGCAGAGTTCAGCAACCATCAACATACACTGCTCTCTTGAGAACTTGTGGCAGTAGCCCAGACTTAACTTTTGACTTTGTAGTTGCTGTGAATAATATTAGAAGTCTTGCAGGAAGACTTAACTGTGAACCACAGTGTGGAGGACCTGCATTTCAAACTCAAGTTATGTCAGTTGCTTGTATTTCCTGCTGAGAAATACAGATTTTAAAATAGTTGGAAATTGAAGGTTGCCAAAAAACTAGAGCTGAGATGAACAATTTTTGCATAACTGCATCCTTCTTTTGCTGCAGTACTTAGACCAGTCTGCAAGAGTCCATGGAAGAGCGTATCCTGTAAATTGCTCTGTAGGAGGGGGGGAAATCATGAAGTGATGTTATATTGCCTTCAGTTTTTCCACTTCTCTCCAATTTTCCCATTTGTATAAATAATTTCAAAATGGTAGGATAGCATTGATGACAGTAAATCTTATATTCTCTGCCATATGGCAGAGATTTTGTCTCTCTGAAAATAATTAACTGGTCACACAGCTGGTTTGAAACTTGATTTATATAACGAGATGAAACTCAGCCTGTTACCCAAAAGAATTTAATGACTGTTTATATGACTGTTACAGAACTTCTTAACTTTACAGAGTTATTTGGTACTGCTGTAATGAAATCTGAGCCAACCAGGATCCCACAGAGCATTCCTTGTGATTATTAATATTATGATTCCTTGTAATTAGAAGCATGGGGGAGAAGTACATTGATGTAGTCTGTTTTGTTGCAGCAAGATGTGGTACCAACCAAGACCACTTAAACAGTTAAACTTTGATAACTTGCTACTTAACGTGAGTCTGTATATGTTCCTGATGTAGACTTTAAAAGTTGTTATGTTTTCTTGCAGTTTTCACCATTCCACGCAACCATATTGGCCTCTTGCTCCTATGATTTTACTGTAAGGTACAGTATTTTCTCTAACTGGATAAAAATAGATGATCGATTTTAATATGGCTTGCAATAGAAAACAATTCCAGAATGGATATACTGAAGTGCAGTTAATGTTGCTGTCAGATTCTTCATAACCTATGTTGAAAATGCTTGTGTTTGTCATTAAAGGGCAGTTCAGTCACTCTGCTGAGCAATGTCTGCTCTGTCTGATGCTTTCTGCAATCCTTTTCACATCACTCTCCTGAACATAGTTGCATCCAACTGTGATAATGTCTGATAGGAAGGTAATAATACCCTTTCAAATTAATTTAGTTAGGTGGATTCATATGTTTCTGTGACACATTTTTATTTAGGCTTTTCATGAACAAAGTTTTTGTCCTACCAGTATCTGAGGAAGCTTTAATAGTGCACAGTGTGCATGCTGAAGCTCTTCAGCTCTTCTGCAAGTTCTTCTAGCTGCTCAGTACATCTGATACTGCTGAGAATGTCATAGTACAGTTGTTTTAAAGTTTGGTTTGATACTGGGATTTCTCTAAGATACACAGTGTCATAAGTCAATATACTGTGAAGTATCCTGAATACCTCAGTCACATTCTTGGATCGACATTTTAGTTTTCTAACATGGACTGAATGTAGTAGGCAGTACATTAAGAAAGGGGAGAAGCCTTCTTGCCTCCATAAAGAACTGCAAAGTTATCCCACTTGTCCAAATCATCTCAAGTAGTATCACTTCTGGTTATGTCCTAATTGGTCTAACACCAGACCTAGAGAGGTTCTGTTGCCAAAGGGTTCTGTTGCTAATTCTCAGTGCCTGTATGTGTTGCTAAATCATAAATCTATCCAGTCTTCTGCCATGACATCACATAAAGTTGCATCATGGAGTTTAACTCATTAAGCATTGGAGTGACTTCATTGTGTTGTCATGCTCTTACCCTCTTTGACACCCACTATATATCCTGCAGGTTTGGCGCTACTGTGCTTCATGCAGCACTGAAATCTAGTGCAATTTCAGCACTGATATTTTTGTATGTGGAAATCATCAGAAAAGATGGAGAGAGCTACTAGCTCACAAAACATTGTGTCTATAAATGCAGAGCCTGGGGACCTCTCCACAAAATTCACTCTAGGCATTATTTTTCTGTTCAAATATTTACGTGTCATGACTAGGGAGAGACAGCAGAATTGAAGAGGTGAAATAAAGATTTTTAACAGTTTTTAAAAACTGTTGGATTTGGTATGAGTGAACAAACACCAAAGAGGGCCGGGTGAAAGTCTTTGGAAAAAGTGTCACAAACAAAATATTCTGTATAATGGAGGAAAATTGTTGCCATAAGAATTTGGGAACATCTCTTTTAAAGAATATGTGGTAGCTGTACCACATACTGTCATCATTTTACTGGATGCACCATACACTCCACATGTACATACCTGCACACATCCTGTCATATATGCACATGCATGTACACCACGCACGTGTGGATGTGTGGATGTGAATATATGCACACATACACACACATTTCAATTTAAGAGTAAAAATCCTTGATGTATATATAAAAGGTGGAAGAGAAGTAGGGATTCTAGTACATGGCATTAATTATGGGTCTTGTTGGATCTACTCAAGGCCTGTGACTTTTTAGCCCCATTTAGTGGCGATGGGGCTGAACTTTGATTCATAGAACAGCATGATATGGCAGTCCTTTAAAAACAGATTCATTGCAGTGTTATTTTAATAGCAGTTTAGTTATGATATTATTTATTTCTATTCTTGAGTGTGTCTGAAGCTCAGAATTATCTGCAAGCATTAGTTTATAGTAGATAACAGAAAAGAAAATAGTATTGGAGCAATCCTTTAATGTCGGAGCTCTGTAATCTTAAACTTTACTGAAGCTTTGTAGTTCAACCAAACAGCTGCAAATCTTAGTTCAGATTATCAAACTGCCATGTAAGAGGCAAGGGTTTTGTTTGTTTCAGGTTGTACAGCTAGTTTGGCACATAATCACAAGTGGATATGTAAAAGAAAAAATAGTAGGTTGAAAACAAAATTAACAATGTTTAGCTTCCTCCTTTGCAAATAGTATAATGATTGAATGTGAGCAGTGTAATCAAGCTACTGAAAAGAAACCTAGTTCACATGCCAACTTCATACTGGGAGCTGAGAAAAAGAGGATGGTGATTTGAACTTGAGTTTTTATATACCTTGGTATAATGATTTATAATGCCTGTCCAGTAAATGCTTCATTCAGACAAATTTTTTCTGTACCATTTCCTTACTCTTTGGAAGAGCTCAGAAAAAATGTAGGCTAATTAAAGAGCAGATTGAACACAAACGAATCATTAAAATGCCAGGAAATGCACAAAGTACTGTAACATTTCCAGAAATACTTTAGGTCTGCCTGCATATTCTTAACTGTTATCTCTGTTAAAATTCAGTTTGGAAGAACATCAGTGTCATCTTTTACTGGAATCACTATTTTGTATTTTTGGACTCTTCAGCATAAAAAAGAAATCTTGGTGCATTAGTCACAGACAGTGCTCACCAAAATCTAAACAGAAGATCTGATAAATTATAGAGCTTCATTAAGCTGGTATCAGGCCAAATCTTGAATCATTATCACAGAACCTTGTCCCTAAGGCAAAAAGGCAATTTTTGCTAAAAGTTGTACTATATTGGACACCATCTCTGCAACACACTCTAAGGTAAACCAGTATCTCCACCTCTCCATCACTATGTACAAGTTCAGTAACTTAGATCACAAAGAAATCTTGCAGAATAAGGCTGATCATAAAATAAACTGAGTTTCACTTCAGTTCAGTATCCTTATATTCTTTTTCTGGGTTTTTTTCCTTCAGGGTGAAAAAGTGGGTGTTTGCTCATTTGCTCTTTTTTTTCTTACTTTCCTCAAATGGAAAATGTCCTTCTATACCCAAATTGCTTCATAATATTGATACTTTGCTGGAACTGTAATGAAATAATCACTTCAGAATATTAGTGTGGAAATAGTTAGGTGTTCCCAGTTAATGCCTGAAGTAACATCATTGCCTTCATTGGCCAGTGTCCAAAAGTAGCTCCATACTAAGCTCTCCTCTGACAGAAGTTTTTCTAGTTTTCAGGAAGAACTTTTACAAGTCAGCAGAGGAATTAGAGAATAGGAGCAGGGGGATGAATTGTGTGATACACATGTAGTAAACTAACACTGAATTCTGTGTTGCTCTTGAGAGGTTCTTGGCTTTATACATCCACATACTGTGGCTTGTGCCTGGTGTGGTTGTGTGTGAAAGCTAGCATTAGTTGTTGAGTGGGCTTTTATGGAAAGCAGCCTCTTAACAGCTGATTCACACCCACCGAAAAATATGATGTATGAAGACATCATGTAACCTAAGAACATTAGTAAAGCTTTCATGAATAAATATTTATCATAAATATTTTTTTTTACCCAGAAGGGCGTAGACTTGATGAATTGTTCTTTGTGCTTCCATCTGTGCATTTTCATAGAATCATTTCCTGGAGTAACTTTTGAACCTATTGAAAACTTAACTAGATTTGACAGGAAACTTGTAGTCTAAATTTACTAAGCTTTTAAAAATTTAATGGAAAATCATGGGCATGCCAGAGAGGGAAACCCCAACTACTGCTTTAAGGCGGGTAAGAGGCGTAGCATGAGTTCACCACCACAAGTAAGTAATCTTACTGATCTGCTAGCTCCTCACCATGCAGCAACTGGCTGCCACAACACATGCATTGTACAGACACTGGAACCTGGAATGATACTTGCTTCCTCTTTTTTCCCAGCCAATGGTGAAGGTGCAGGAGCACTTAGTAAGGGTAGAGTGGAGGTGAGGACAAGGCAGGAGATATGCAGGACAAATTATATTTGGGTTGGTAAAAGTGATTTGGTTGGGGAGCAGAGGTCTTCGTGACACTGCTATGGGTAGTACAAAGTCCACAGCATGACAGGCTTTTTCTCTTCTCATAATGTCTTGTTTGGAATAAGCAGTCCACTTACAATTCATGTGCAGCTTATGAATTGCATGCCAGGTACATATAAAACAAATAAACTGTAGAGAAACGAGGGAGAAGTTATACTTTTAAATATTCCAGTGTTAAAAAGTTTAAGAAAATGCAGTCCTATAGGTTTTGGGGTTTTGTGATCAGTGCAGATGTGACTGAAGTTGTGGCTTCATACATAATAAGGATAAAAATAGCAGTTTTAAGTGACACACCTGTGATTGTACAGGCTGTACAAACCTGTAAGGGACCCTAAAAGCCTATGTGGTTGTCTGGGCCATTTTTTAAGTTCATGCTGCTAACTCTGTAGATACAACTGAAGTAATGCAAGCACACCTACTCGTGCTGTGAATGCATCTTCCCTTTGCTGCACAGCCATCCTGCTGTGGTAAACAATGTCTTAGAAAAATTGCATTGCCCTCTCAGTCTGCAGAATGTGGTGGAAATTGAGGAGAATATTGTTGTCACCATGGTGGTTTTGGAAGCTGCGCTAAGATAGTGTTTCTTGCTTTGGATTGCAAAGTTGTTATTAAGAACCATCATTAATTTATCATCGGTGGTTCCCAGTCCTGAGACTGAACATTTTTTGGAGCTTTCAGTAGTAATCATTTATACATTAAAAAAAGGTGTCAAAACTTCCAGTCAGTCTGTTGAACTTGAACTAAGTTGCAGTACTCTAAATTGCTTCTGACTTTGTACAACATGGCTTTATATAACAAACACTATATTCTCCTACTATTTTTAAAATTGATCAAAAGGTCTTTTTTAGGTTTTTATTCATGTAGATCTAAAGTTGTCTTTTTTAATTGTAGTTTTCAGTTATGAGCATCTGTCTTTCAAGAATTAGTAGAGAACTAATGTGGTAAGGAAGGCAAACGCTATTACTTAGAAACAATAAGATTTGTTTCCTTACCTTCTTATGTACAGACGTAAGAGGATGAAAATGCTGAGATGGTCTTTTGCTCCTCTCTTCTGCAAAATAAGTTGTTTATTTTAGATCTCAGGTACCAGGAAAAAATTAAGAGGGTTGTTGCTATGGCATAGCCATTGTGCTGATACCACTCTCCTTGTTTATGAAGGAAATAGCATCTACATATTAAACAAACTGACTCTGCCGTCTCCGGTGTTTGCTATTTTACCTGAATTGGTTTGAACTTACAGTACTTCCACTGTAGTTGGTCTGATAATGACCTGTTCTTGTTAAGTATTGTCACTTTTCCCAATAAAGGCAAGGCAAAGAGACCTCTATAACTGTTACATATAATTGACCCCTGTGTGAAAATCTGGGCTTTAGAAAATTTGATTACAGCTGACAGCCCACAAAATGTGCTGTGCATGCAGCCTGTGGACTTTTCTCAGCAATATATACAACAAAAGAAAGAGAAACAGATCTTTGTTCTGTGCCGTCATATGGAGTTTTGTCAGTGTGTTATTATCTGAGAGTTCTGGATTTGAATCCTTTTTTTCATGACTGGGGTCTCTTTTACCTATATTTTAATCCCATCTACTCTTACATCTCTCATACTTGCTGTTAATTGCATTGGTGGACACTGCATCTATTGGGACAGTAGCTGGAGCATTAGAGGACCTCATAATTGTTAATTTTTAAGTATTTTTTATCAACCAATGCTCAAAAGAAAAATTTCTTTTAAAAATATGAACCAGTGGAATTAACTGTATAATGCAGCTGATCTGTGTAGTAGGAATTTGTTACTAAATTATATTAAATTCTATTTTACAGGAACACAGTCTCAAATTTGAGAATGTGCATGACTGAGATCTCGAAATGAGTGTGTAATTCTTTATTTAAATAAAGACCCCATAGTTAATGTTGTCAAAAACTGAGAAAAATCACAAAGTGTGCTAATATCTTTCAGTGATAAAATTCCCCAGCCATCAAGAAATATAACAAGAGTATTCTAGCCTACGATTTTTCTTCTCTTTTAATGATGTCCCAATGACTGTTCCTTGGTGCCAACTTTGATCTCAGTTTCTGCAACAGGACACAAAGATGGCTTTGCCCAGTGGGGTTTAGTTTATGCAAATCAGCAGATGGCTTTGCAGGAGTATGATTTGTTATGTTTCCTAAGTGGATGAGTTTGCTTTTTTAATTACCCTGGCAGCAACAGATTTGTCAATATCTTGCATTATATTTTTAAAATGGCCTTTCAATTACTTTAATTGTGGTTTGTTTGATTTTTTTTTTTTCCTCTCTCTCTCCCTCCTTTATTCTCTCTATAGATTCTGGGACTTTTCCAAGCCTAATCCTTTGCTGGAAACAGTTGAGCATCATACTGAATTTACATGTGGTCTCGATTTAAGTCTTCACAACCGTGGTCAGGTAAGAGCTGGGATGCATTTACTTTTCATTTGCCTGTTATAGGCACTGCGGTCGTGGCTGGGCTGCAGAACTCAGATCCTGAGTAAGTCACCAGATTGCAGTAAGCTTCTGGAAGTGAGTCTGGCTGAATGCTTATCAAATAAACCTCATTTCAGGTCCATTTTTATTTGTGAAGCAGTTCCTTGCATTGAGTAGGAGAGGAGGGCAGGACAGAAAAAAATGCAAAATCAGATAACTGAAAGCCATGGTGAGCTCTGGGAAAATGAGGTATTTTATTTCAGAAGGAAAAGCAGTAAAGAAGAGTCTAGAATGCTAAGCTGAGATACAGAGCTTTCTTCTATCTACTTAAATTGTCAAGTTAAATGTTTGTGGTTTCGCATGTGATGCCTAGGCATGGTTTGGCATACTGCTTGGATGGCTAGGAGAGGCTTAATCTGTGACTGAAATTCAAAAGCCCACAGCTATTAATGTAAATAAGTAGAACCTATTTTATCAGTAGCCCTTACTTGTGTACTGGTTCTGTGAGGATTCCCCTTTCCTTCTGTTGCTAGGATTCTTTTTTTGTAGTAAGAAATGCTTTTTTAGACAAGAAACTCTGAAAAACTGAAGTTAATTTTTTCTTTAAAACGGGAAAGCCTTCAGTTTTCACACAAAAATTACTGTGACTATATTAACAGTTCCTACTGCACTGTTTAACGTGCCAGAGATATAATTTGCATCTAGATTCTTCTCAACTTCAATCAGTAAAATGATTTTTTTAGCCCAGATAAAAATTGTAAAATCTGCGTTCACATTCTGTTTGGACAAAGCAAATTAAAACCATTGTAATTTCTGCTCATAAAAGGACACAGGAGAAAAGTGTAAGTTTGGCAAAATACTTAACTTAGTGCATGAGAACCATTCTAGCTAAATGATAGCTTTGATGGGTTTTCTGCCTGGTTGGTTGTTCCTTAAGTTCTGTTGCTTCAGTGGTGCTGCAGTAACTGTACACAAGGCTGTGCTGTGAACCACATGGGGGAATTTGTAAGGCTGAAAAAAGCTGTCAAGGTTCAGGTTATTTTTCATCAGTGCAAGGCAAGAATACTTAAAGACTACTTGCTGGGGATTGAAACTCCATCCCGAGTGACTGCATAGATGTGATTTGGCTGCACTGGGTCCAGAGGGAGCAGTGAGCATAGCACAATACATTTAGAGCTTCACAGTCCCACAGCAGTGCATGTGCTGAGCCCAGTTCAGTTTTCCATGAAGTTGGTGTGGGTTTTGCATTTGATCTGAATGAAGAGAGAAGATTTTTTTCTTTCATTTTGTGTTGAGGATGTGATTATTTTGACTGTAGGCCCATTGCATCACGGTGGATAATGAACTGAAAGAAAAGTGCACACACACTTTTATGTTGAAAAAAGGAAAATGATGGTGTGCATACCCATTAACACTAGGATATTTGTGCATTCAGGTATCTTTTTTTCCTCGCAGAAATTCTACAAGTCTGATGTTGGACTTAGTACACAAAGTCTATAAATCTGGGGTACTTATCCGCATTTACTGAGTGCCAATGTGCGTTCCAGGCAGAAGTTTGGCATTTGAAACAGCTTTGATATCCCTCTGTTTTTTTCCATTGAGTTGATTTAATGTATTTTGAGGGTTGGATATCACAGAAATGCAAATTGTGATTTTTTTTTTTTAAGAAGGTTAAAAGTCTTTCATAAAATTAAACTCTCACTAAGTCAAAGGGTGAACACAAGGGAAACATAACCCCCATCTTTCAAAGAAAATCCATGAGACACCACCCTGACTATACCTCGTTCAACTCTGAGTAGGACATGGGCCTGCTGGAATGAGTCCAGAGAAAGGCCAGGAAGATGATCAGAGGGCTGAAGCATCTCTCATACAAAGACAGGCTGAGAGAGTTGGCGTTGTTCAGCTTGGAAAAGACAAAGCTCCAGGGAGACCTTGTAGCAGCCTTCCAGTACCTAAAGGATCCTCTGAGAGAACTGGAGAACTTTTTACAAGGACATGTAGTGATAGGACAAGGGATAATGGCTTCAAACAGAGAGATCATTGGTAGGTATAAGGAAGAAATTCTTTACTGTGAGGGTGATGAGACACTGGAACAGGTTACCCACAGTTGTGGATGGAAGTGTTCAAGGCCAGATAACCTGGCCTAGTGAAAGGTGTCCTTGTGCATGTCAGGGGAGGAGTTGAACAAGATGATCTTTAAGGTCCCTTCCAGCCCAAACCATTCTATGATTCTGTGAACACCTGCTGAATAGTTGCTTCCAGTGTGAGCCCTTGGAGTCTTTCCCTGGCTTCTGCACCTATTCAACAAAGATTATTTGCTTGAATTTTATGCTGCAGTTCACAATGTGTAGGTTGTCTTTATGTCTGTTCTTTATCAATCTGATTATGAACTCCATTATTTGTTTCCTTCATTTATTTGCATGATTTGTGACTTTCACTGTGTGCTTTATAAGGAGTTACAACTTCAGATTTGAACTGCTTCTCTCCTCCAGGGAGAAAGAGAAGAAGGATCCAGGGAGAATGCAGAGTATTTTATTTATAATGGACAAGCTATTCATTTATACTCAAATTAAGTACCATTCTGGTCATTAACCTTTGTTTTCATTCTTAATGATATCTTTTGTTGTCTAGACAAATTATGTTTTCTTTGGCTTTGCACAGTGAACTTCAGTATTTTTAAAGTTTTTTTAACATGTCAAGGAAAAAATTATCTGCACTATTGAAAGTGTTCAGAATAGATATTGTGATTAAGTAGCTAGTAATCAAGGAATTACAAGGCGTTCCTGTGGGACTGATTGAGCTTTGAACAGAACACAAAGGCAGAGAGTAGGTACATGCAGGCAAGCTGCTTCTCGGGCTAAGGGAGGAAACATGTGGAAAAAAATCTGGTCATAATGAATGTGAAGAGACCCACTAATATTAGGTAGGTGAAACAGTAAACTACTTTGTGCTTTATTAAGTATTCTAGTACCTGTTTTGGATTATCTACCTCTATGTAAAATAGGTGTTTTTTGAAAGCTTTGAAATTTAAAAATCAGATGTTTGGTTTGAGGGTTTTTTTCCCACCATAATGTTAGTGTCCGATTCATAGAAATTTGAGACAACAAACAAACCTTCAGGTGCATAGAGAAATGTGTATTTTGCAGTGCAAAGCATTAACAGAAATGATCCTCATGATATTCAGGGTATTTCTCTATTAAACTGCAAGTGCTGATGTGACTGTTTGCCAGGCAAATTTTCTAGAAAATACTCCCAACTCCAGCTTTCAGCCAAAGTAGCCTAGGCACACATGAGAACAGTGACAAGACCCTAAGCACCAAAAATCTTTTAAATTTGTGATGGCGTATAGTATTAAGAACTGAGCAAATCTGTTCACCCTGTCAGCAACCTTAACAGCATGCATTTTTTAAAACCAGGTAGTTCTTTCCTAAGTTTAGGGATAAGAAAACCAACTGAAGTTTGCTTCCTTCTATACACACTAGATAGACATAGGATATATGTAGGGATTAAAAAATGGTAATTAGCTATGAACTATTCCTTGCTTGGAGCTGGTAATGCTAGACCATGTAGTGGAGTTGAGCTCTGTAGCTCACTGGATTTCTTACTTTTCTCCTGATAATTTACTTTCCTTGTATGTGATCTGTGAATGTTCTGATGAATAAAAATATCATACTCCTTTAAGCCATCTCTTCCTGTGATTTTGGTGTGTTTACATTCATGCTTACATGCTGTAGGTAACTTCTTTGGTGTTACTTCTGCAGGTTTATTTAAAAGGACCCTTTTTCTTCTGTTGTAGGTTAAATGCCATATGGGAGTCATGAATTCATTTTAAACATCATCAGGCAATCCATTAATAATGCAGATAAAAGTACAGATTCTGTAAACATTCCCTTCTTGTCTTGAGTCTGAAATTATTTCCATAAGTATATAAAGAATAGAAAATATATATGTATCATGAATTTCTTTAAATCATGGACAGAAAGATACCTAGCCCTTACTGTTGCAGTTCTAAAACAATTTTGCCTAACACAAATGTAAAAAAAACCTGACACTCTGAATTTTATCTGAAAATCCTTTTTAGCTACACCTCACATCTGTTCTGAACTCTGTAAAGCAGCCAATGGAAAGTATAAATTACTGATTTCCATTGATTGTGTGCTGCTGGGAACAGGATTAAATATCTAGTGGGAACAGGAGAGGAATCTTTCCATTTCTCTATACTTCTGTGCTATGAACAATGATATTCCTAAACTACAAGGACCCGTAATTTTCAGTGGGAGTGATGGCAAGTGGTGTAGTGGCCTAGAGCACTTGATACGTGAAAAGCACTTTAGACATCTGTGACATGCCAGATCTGAACAGGACTCCACAATGTATGGTGCTGAGGTGCTTCGTTTGGAAATTAAAAATGTTCAGCTCCAAATGAGAATGAACCAAGTGTCAGTTCTCTAGTTCAAAATCATCTGTTACCTAAGTCCATGCTGAAGTCTAGGTGTTAGAATAACTTGTGTGCAACACAAATAGTGACCACTTAGGGTTTGCTTCTACTGTGATTGTGTGTGTTCAGATCATAATTGCACTACAAAAGGGCAGCTGTCTATGTAAATAGCTATTTCTGTCAACAAGTTTGGGAGGAAACTTGTTTTTTCTAACCTCCTTTTTTTCTCAATTCTCCTTCCCTTCCCACCTGGTGGGGTCGGGGTGAGTGAGCAGCAGCATGGTACTCAGTTGCTGACAGGAATTAAACCCTGACACACACAACACCCCGTATTATGGAGACAGTGATGGTACCAGTGTGGTACCTGTGGCTCTTGTGCTCTGTGTTACACTGGCCTTGTGATTTGGCCTTCCTGAACTTCCACTCTATCCTTAAAGCTGCGAGGTGTCATCAGCATGTTCTGCCAAACCACAGTCTGCCCCTTCCTTGTGGTGGGTAGTGGTAGAGCTGAGAAGAGGTGCCTGCATTAGTCTGTTGATCCCATGAAACTGATGGTGTTCTGCATCACTAAAATTTTAAAGCTGTCATTTCTTATTAGCTGGAGGGAGGCCATGGCCAAACTATATCCACTTGACCTGCATGCCGTGAAGGTAACTTGAAATCTAGTTCTAAATTCATCCAGCTTTATGGGGAAATTTTTGATCATTGTCAAGTTCTGGTGTGCAGGTCTGTTCTGCTCCTTGTCTTCTTTGTGCAGCTTTTGCAGTGTGCTGCATTAGCTGTGCCAACACAGGAAGCAGAAGGGACAGGAGGGGCTGCAAAAGTTGGCTTAACCAGTATAGCCAAATATAAATGCAGATGATGTCTTTAGTAAGGCTGTTTGGCTATGTATTTTGCTGCTCATTTAAATTAATTGTGGATGCTCAAGAGGCCCAGAAATGTTGATTGTTCCATATAAAAGTAGAGTTATATCTTGTAGAAATGTACAGAAAAACAGACATTCTCTGCTTTTTTCTTTTGTTTGCTTGCTCTTATCTTTTACACCTAATTACTAAGGACCTGATAGCTTCCATCCAGCTGTTATGGCTATCCCACTGCTATAATTATAACACTATCTGTACTTCACTTTAGTCTCTCCTTATGGTCCTTCTCTAGGATGCTACTAAAGTGATGCAATTTCTTTGATTCTTTGAGATAAAAAGAGCCTACTTACCTAATTTCAAAGTGGATTTTTTCCAGAAAATACCAGATTTCACCAGCTGCAAGTGTTAAACCAATCTGAACACCTTACTGAGTTGGAGGACTAAAAGAAGGGGATATTTCTTACTTGTGCTTACTGTATGTCGTTCCCAAACTGTGAAAATTAAACTTTAACTGTGTAAGTCAAAGCTAGGCACTCATAAGTAATGGTCACTATTTGTCATTATCAGCAAAAGTCTCTTGGTGTTTGGAAAGGTTTCTGTCAGGCATCATAATTTTGTAAAAGCTGCAAGTGTTTGGAGAGGAAAATCAATTTTGATACTGAAGTACTGGGAAGAATGGGAGACAGTACTTTCTTACTCAGTAAATGTGTTGCTTGTGCATTTTATTTGGTGCAATGGCTTACAAATAGTTGCTGCTTCTGTGAGTCCCATCTTTTACTCCGTGTAGTGGATTCTGTTACTCTCCTGCATGACCAGTAAATGTTTGAGAAGTCCTGGTGAATTGCACTAGTGAAGCTCAGTGGAAGACAGCAGGATTTTGCAGCTGTTACTGAAAATACTGTTTGGCTTATAATTTCATTGGGATGAAGGCTACTTGTGATTATCTCCCAAAAGGAAGGAACTGAACTTAACTCTGAGCTGAAGGATGAATTTGAAGGTCGGATAGGGTCATTAGAAAACAGTTTCACTGATGTAAATTGACTGCATTTGGGGTCACCAAGGTCAGTATCAGCACAGAAAGGCATTTTGCAGTTGCAGTGTACCTTCTGCAGAACTTAAAATTGACTTACCAATTAAATGAGTTCCTGGAAGACTGAAGTGATGTCTTCCTCCTAATTTTTAGAGTACGGAGGAATTGCTACCAAATCTCTGGAGATTTCAAGGATTTTTTTTTACCCTGCAACTCACATCTCCGTTTCCTTTACCACTTACTGATGAAAGCACACTTGGAAGACTTGCATTTAGGAATATGTGGCATGACTTCTAAGTCATCTTCCCATTGTCCATGTCAGAGCAACAGAACAAATGATGAGACAGCTCTCGGCTTCTTAGATGAGTTCTTTGTGACATATCTTTGCAGTGTGAAAAATAATGCCCCTCAAGTCTTTGATCTCTTTTTTCCCTTAAGAAAGAAATGGATTTTTAAAGCAGCATTTGGAGCATCTGTTTCTGATAGCTTTAGTTGGAACCTAGATCTTTATATGAAGTTCTGCTCTGGGGTTTGTTTCATCTTGTCTTTACTGGAAATAGTATTTAAATCAAGGTGTGTTTTTTCAAAAGTAAATTTTAAAAAGTATTGGTGTTAACTGCACATTGAAAATAAAAAGTTTTATTTGCAAATTCCCATCATTTTCACTCTCATGTAAAGGTTGGCATCATGCAGTTCACTCTGGCAGCTGCTAACCAAACAGGCCACAATAGTGGTCGAGATTTTCTGCAAGAAAACAGGTATTGGATGAATTGAAACTCATGCATGATCCATTATGCACTTGACCAATTAGTTTCAACCTGTGAAAATAATTTGATGAGTAGCAAACGTAATAGCTTGCTTTATCTTCAACTAATCTCCATCCCACAAGCTTAGAGGATGTTCAGGATCCCTCAAAAATATGTAATAATGATATAAATACACCATTAAATTCTGTTTGAGAAGGCACAGAAGATAAGAAACTAAAAGAGGAAGGGAACTACAACTAATGGGAGTCAAGAACTGAATTTTTTTTCTGCTGACTCTTCTACATAAAAAAAAGACAAGGTCTTATTTGAAAATGGGATGGGGAGAAGCTGAGAAATGGGTCTCTCTCTGGCACATTTACGTATTATCACGTGATTCATTATGAGCACTCTGGAAACTCAGTGGCACCAAGACAGTTCTGGAGATAGTAATCTGGAGAGGGCTGTCCTTTGTTCTGATTAAACCCTTTCATAAAGGGTTATTGAACTCTTAAGTTTTTAGTTATTCCTTTGAATATATTTAATCTTGATTAGGGCTTGCAGATTTATTGTGCCTTCAAGTACTGAATAAAAAAGTTGGTGGCTAACTTGGGAATTTTCTCTTGTTCTCTTGCTTCTTCTGAACAGTAAAGAGGCAGAATGTCATGCAGGTAATTGCACTAGACTGAATGGATTGCCCTGGGGTGCTGGAAAAGGTCTAAGTCTATTGCAAGGCAAGATGATTGTGATGAATAGGAAACAGAGGGCCTGTCAAAGGAGTAAATCAGTTAGTGAGTCAATGGAAATGGTTCTGATAAATGAATGGATGTCAATATTAAATCAGTTGGTGGAAAACATTGTTATAGTCTGGGACAAGGATAAACATTTCAATAAAATACAGGATAGCTGTTTTAGCTGAGTTGAACTATGATTTTCTAGTCAAGCAGTTAGCTTTCTGGGATGATTGCAGTTTTTTATTTGTTTGCTTGCTTTTTGGCTTTACTTGAAGAGAAATACAGTGATCCCCATTTTTTGTATTTGTTTTTGTATCTTTGCTAGCAGATAAATTGGCATGATATTTATTCTGCAGTAATAACAGTATAGTACGTTTAGTGTATATGCTGGTGCTGCAATTTTGCTACTGAAATAAAAGCATTAAAGACAATTCATAAATGTCATTTTGTTAGGCTGCCTTTATTCCATGTAGCTTTAGTTACAATGAAAATCACCAGGCTTAGAATGCTTCTAATAACACAATAATTTGTGTTATTTCTTGATGTAGTTTACCAGTCAGTGAAACAGTGTTCTTGTTTTACAATTAAGCTCTAATTATTCTGCTTTTTCCTGCAGTTCAATAGTTAAAAGTTGCTGTAGTAAAACTACATTCTATAGAATGTACTACAAGAGTATTCATAAATGATAATGGAAGTTGCATGACATACAAAATATGCCATACAAAATAGTCAATATTATAAGGATATTGCAATTTATACAGTTCTTTGCAACTGAAATAAACTGTCCTCTGCTCTGCTGGCATGTCATTTTGAAAAAAAAAAAACCAAAAAACCATACACCCTCTAAAAACTGAAATCAGTGAGATTTGTTTGAATCTCAGAGTAAAATTTGTCCCCAAGCAAGCAGACATTTTTTACAGGAGGAAAACTTCCATCCCTTCATGCTCCTAATGCCAGGGACTTTGATCAGGTGTGCAAATAAAGTGTGAATCCATTTTCAGTTTTCCTTTGTCTTCATCTCACCACAGGGGGATTTTCTTTACCTCTCAGTAACATCATCTCATTGGTCAAAATACAAGCTCTAGGAACTTGCCCCTTTTTGTATGCTGTATTTATTTGCCGTAGTGTGTTGGATGAGCCTTCATCCCAATGAAATTTCTATTTTAATATTTAAATTAAATAGCATTTAGTTTTGGGGTTTTTTAAAGGCTAAAGTGCTTTGAAGTATGTATTAAAAATGGTCCTATGTCATATGAGAACTGAGACTTCTAAATACTTATAAAGCACTGACATTGAATATCCCACATTCTCCTCTTCTGGGGAAAGGCACACAACTGTCGTAAGACCAGTGTATAAGACAGGTCACAAAATAAAAGGCAAAATGCAAGGAGAAGACATTTTGTAATCTGATGCAGTTGCTGCATGAACAAGTCCTTCTCTTTATGTTAGGATTCATCTTAGTCATTTGTGGCAGTGGCATTTCAGACAGTGACAGTCTCTGAGCTACTGCAAAGGGGCTCTGGCACTCTGCATCAATGAATGCTGGTAGCTGCACTTTTAGCTTACTGTTGCCCCCTTTCTTTGACAGTCTTGGCTGTATTTTGGAGAAAGTATGAAGAAATGGAAATGCCATTTCATTTCTAATGTTCTGCCATGCTGCAGTGTCCCAGTTTCCCATAGATACCTGTTTGCTGTACTTCACATGTATTTTCATCAAGGTTTCTGGTATCAGTATTCCATTATAGACTTCCTGCTGCACAGGAGAACTTGATTCACTGTTACTTACTGTAGTTTTTGTTTTCCTCTTGTTGGCTGGCTATGTTTTCTCCTTTCATGTGGTATCATTAAGTCAAACAGTTGGGCACCTTATCGCAAGTGAACCTTTTCAAACTCTTTTAATATCCCCTGTTTATTTTTAGTGTTGCTAGATTAAATAGTTCTGTAACTATATTTGTTCAGAGGTGATTTCAGAGATGCTAATTACATTGATAACAGGTGGGAATTCCCATGGGATTTTTTCCAAATGTTATTTTTGTTTCTTTACAAAAATATGAAGTCTTGCCTATGGAACATTGATCTGTAGCTGTGGAGAATAGTAAAAAACCCGCAGTTCATGTGATTGCCAGCTTCTACACAGCATTTAGTGGAAAACTCAAATTTTCTTTTTGGTATGATTTGAGAGACTGCAATGCAGCAGAACACTGTGCTACAGAAAGCTCTATTATGTTGTATGAATAGACAGACATATTGTCAAGAGTTTTTTTGACCCATTTAGATGTATATGGAAAGCACTTCAAATAACTAAGTAGAACCAGCTAAGGAAGCAATAAAAATGAATGATAGTGCAGTATAGTAAACACAAAATGGGCTAATTATAGTCTGAAATCAAATACTGTAGTTGGATTTCCAAATTTTTAGTGTGCAGCTGTTCATTCTGGCTCTAGAAGAGAACAGGAATTGCAGTCTGCAGCAGAAGGAAGTTTGTTGTGCAGAGGATCCAATACTGTATCTTTTGTGATCCCAACTGGAAATGACATTGTAAAGATAATGCAATATGGTTTCAGCCAGACTGGCTTACATTTATTTGTGGACCTCATCAGCTTTTTCTTTTTAGCTTTCCTCTTTCTTCTGTTTGCCTTAGTTCTTGTCTCTCACAATATTTTGTGAATATGTATGGTAAGTCGTCTTCTTGAGTAGTTGTCAGTGTGGTTAACCCTTTCACTTTGTTACAGACTCTAAAGTGCATTTTCAAATAATTTTCAAACCTAAAGCATTCTGTAGTCTTTTTCCTTGTGATCTTGTTAATTATTTAAATCTTTAAACACTACAGACTTAGGTTAACCCCCTAGTTTCTGGTTTTAAGTTCAAGCATTCATCTTGGATAGAGCTTGGGACATTGAATTGAGAAAAGTTTCAATTATACTCTAATCAGTTACTGTATTTATAAGATGCCTTTGCCACAAGTGGTACCACTTTTTATCAGACTAGTGGGGGTCTAGGTAGTGGTTGAAGCAACACCACAGCCTCCAAATCCCAATGCTCAGCAAATACACATCTCTCTTCTCAACAATAGACAGTGAGCTCATAGCTTATCAAACGTGAGACTGAAATTCTGGCTTAATTCTTCAGGAAACTTCCTGTATAATTTTGTTGAACTTTTTTGGTTTTCCATTCCTCAGCACTAGACATTAGGAAAATGTCTAACACAAATTTCTGTATCTGCAAGTATAAGAAGGTTGTTCAGATCTGGTAATGAAATTTTTTAGATACTATGGTAAAAGGATCCTAAGACTTTATAAAGAGAAGAAACATGGCAGGGTCTGGACTTCCGTGTGTCCTTCCTTAATATAAAGAGAAGAAACATGACAAGGTCTGGACTTTGTGTGTCCTTCCTTAATTTAATTTTCAGTTACATTCTTTTTGCCTATTTGGAACAATCAATTGAAACCCAAAGGTTTCCCTGCTTTCCTCATGGGGAGTATGAAAAACAGGATTTGTTAATTTTCATGTTTCTCAGTAAAGTTTAAGTTTAAAAAGAAAAAATCAAAAAACCATAACCAATTTAGTTACTGTATAATTTTGGAGTATTGTAAGTCAGAGTATCAACTGGTATTAAACCCACAATATGCAATAAGTTCCCAGTGGTTTTTGTAAAAATTACACTTGTGAAGGATCTAAATAGATTGTTTGCTTTGTAGGTGGTGGACTGTGCTTGGGATGAACTAGTCAAGATCTACACTCCATCGTGTCTGGCAGTTCCTGTTTAGAAGAGATGATGATCTGACACGCCAGGAACCCTTCTCTCCTCCCCCACAACCAGACTTGTGCTGAAGTGTCAACAGTGTCACTAATCTCAGTGTCTCTTTATAAGTAAAACTGCTTGAATGGAGTGTTGTGCACTTGAACATGTGGAGACTTTAGGGCTTGGCTTACTGTGCAGGTAGTACTTGAACTAGCAAAATGTTCCACAGCTACTCAGTGGCTGAAGAGTGGCCACAGCAGATATCAGTGGTATCTTCAGAGCTGAATAACTAACACAAGTTTGTGATCTGTCTGGTTAATGATGAGAGCAGAGGCCTGAATCTTCTTGTTCCTTACAAAGATTAAAAGTAACTGGCAGTGTATTTCGAGATGTCACTGTAGAAAAGAAAGGAAAGGAAAGGAAAAGCAAATAAAAGCTTTTTACTGTAAAGTACTGTAATGTCAACTGAAGTTTGTATCACCCAGATGCATTTATGTTTTGCTGTGAGTCACGTTGCATTATTTTCTTTTGCAATATGATGCATTTACTCTTGATCGACAGTAGATGTCATAGTTTATAGCCAGCTGATTTGTTCGACCTTTTTGACTGCCGCTTCACAAAGATAGTAAAGATTATTTTCATATCTTTTTCCTTTAGATCTCTTTGAGTAAAACAGTTGATGAAGTTACGTAGAAAGATACTCTGATAACAGAGAAAATGGTTATGAAAAACTGAAATACATACAAAACTAATTGGATCACCATTCTCAAGATTTAGAGATGGGGCAACCATCTCTTCTATTAAACTTGTTTTCTATTTTCACTTAGAAAGTTCTTCCAAGAAATGGAAGAGGAGTGGTGGCCATATATCCAGTGTTTCTGGACCTCTGACAGCCTGGCCAAAGTGAGAACTGATGTCCAGACCAGCTGACCTATATACATGCCGATTAATTGCATGATATAAGCATAGCAGATCCAGTATGGCCAAACTATTGCAGTCACTACAATATGCACAGCATGTTCTAGATCTGTTGAATACTTTGCATTCCCAGTTTGACCCCTCAGCCCACATGCTGGTACTTCCATCTAAGTTTTCCACCTAAGAGATGTTCAGATGTTATGTTTCTCCAAACACCTCTGAATAGTGTTTTAGGATCAAACTGTCATAGTACTGCAGCACTACTCTCCTGGTTTCCTGATAGGCATTTTTTTTTTACTTTCTTAAAACAGTTTCCTTTTTGCTGTTAGCCCATCTCAACTACCACTACCATTAAAAGACTTTTTGCAGATTGGGTCTTTGCAGATCTCTGGTCAGGTTTTCATAGTGTGCTGTTAATAAATGCTCTACTCTTCTGGGTTGCAGCACTCATAGGTCAACCAATAGCAGACTGCCAGATCTGCTGGATGCTTTGAAGCAATGAAGGAAAGAATTCAGCTGAGCTAAGACCTGTAAGTTGCAAGGAAAGAATCATTGTTCTACCTTGGAGAAAGCTACAGAACTAACAGGTAGCCATGGGGATATATTGGTGTGGTATATAGGGCTGGACAGGATGAAACTTTTTTCTATAACATGATAATTTGGATCCCAGTTGGATCTTGTATTTTTCTTGGTCAAATGCAAACTGTCTCCAGACTGACATCTTTTTGAGCTGAATTAATAACAAAAAATAGATTTTATCTTTTTTTATGACAGTGTGCTGTACCAAATCCCAAACGTTTACTGCACTTTAATTCTGTGTGCTGAGGAATAATGCAAAATAAAGCTGTGCTGCATGCAGCTTTCAGCAGTACCATGGGCCATAAAATCTAATTTTAGGCATTAAAATTGATTATTTCAACTTCAATAGTTCCTCTACTCTTCTGTTTTATCTCCCTTTTCTGCTTTGATTACAAGTTGCTTGTCTGAGTGGAACATTTTGGTGGCAGGTGTGTATTTTATATCCATGTTTCTAGGGGGACAGAGAGAGTGGGTTATTCCAGAATGCTACCATAGCCTATCAGTTGGAACAGAAAATTTAGAAAGCCTAGTGCAGGAGGAAAAATTAGGAATTCTGAACATGCACACTCAGCACATGGATTTAATATTTCCTCAGCTGCCTTCTCTCCCCTCGTGTCCTGGTTAGCTTCAGTGCTGAGGGTTGCTGTATCCGGATTTAATTCTCTTGAAAGAGGAGCACGTCCAGAAGATGCACATAGTAAATAAAAACTGTGGCCTTTAATCTTCCTGTGTGATCTTTGAATGGTGAGAATGTGCTGTAACATTTCTGCACTGTAACAGAAAAAAACAATTTGGCAATAGTTGTTGCTGATTCTTAATTCTCAGGGAATATTTGCAATAGTTGTTTTGAAGAAATACTTCTTATTTTATGACCAAAATACTAGCTTCCAATCTTTTTTTTCATCTACTGAAACAGTTAACAACAACAATCTAAAAGATGTAATATGTTCTACTTTCAAACTTGCTCCTGTGAAAGATTTTGTTTTATTTAAGTCTGTGTTTCTTTTTGGTTCAAGAAACATATTGATTAATCAAGTTCTAAAGGCATGGATTTGTTGTTCTATAATGCTATTAAATTAATTGCACACAGTATCTTTGGCTATACTCTTGTGTTCACTTCCCCACTTAAGAAATGTTGTTCAAATGCAGTGAAAGATTCTAAGAGTATCTTCTAAGAAGAGTATTATAATCATGGTTTACTTCATGTATGAATATTGAGTGACAGTCACATTTTTCCCCTGTACTGTACATAAGTAGAGACCATACTTTATGCAGCTTTTCCTAGCTGTGTGTCCCATCAGCTCTTCATTTTCATAAATGAAAGCTATTTTAAATTATTCTTTGTGTCTGCTTGTGCAGAGTATGTGTCAGTGATGAAGTGGTCTCTTTCTTCTCGCCAAGTACAGTGCTGGCCTCAAATTTTGCTGCATAAGCAGGGTGTAATGTGCCTTTCAGTAGTACTGCTCAGCTGTGCTCAGGGTCATGGGATGGGGAGTGGATACAACTCTGCACAATTCTTCCCTGATAGACCTCATGGTTGCATTAAACTCTAATTAAAGCAAATTTTCCATTAAACATTTTATAGACATCTTTACCATTTTCATCCAAGAAGCCATTAAAAAAAAATCTGTGCCCTTAGGAAGACACCAATTTGCTGCAGTTTTTGTTTTCCTCTCACCTGTGTCATTGTAGCTAGGTGAAATGCAGAACTGAGCATAATTTTCTTTAAAGGATGAGAGTTAAGGTATCATAATCATCTCATTAAAGTAAGGAACTACAGAGCCATTAATTGCTATGATCTGCCCCACTGCCAGGCCAAAACTCTTTAACAGAGTCAATGTATGAACTGAGCAGCCACTGTTCCCTCTGGACACATGAACAGCCAGTGTGGGGGAAGTACCTTCACTGCAGTGTCACCTCTGATGATGCCTCCCCAATGCTTTATTCAATTCCTGCCCAGTGAAAAGCAGGAGAACACTTTGTGTGACTGTGGAGTGGTGGAGAGGCAGTGGGAGACTAGTACTGAACCTGGCCTCAATCCATGTTGAGAAAGGGGTGGTTTGGCAAGGGACAACAGCTTCCTCTCCACCTTCCTTTCCTCTCTCTAGACAAAATTTGGAGTACCATGAGAGATGTTGCAAGAGAAGCTGCCCTTACAGCACAGGTGAGTTCCAAAAGGTAGGATTTGGTACTTGAACATTTGACTTTCCAAACTGAGTATTGGTGCAGCCTCTCCTTGAGTTCTCTCTGGGCCCCACAATTTAAGCAGGATGTGAAGGTCCTTCAATGCATCGAGAAGTGTACCTCAAAGCTGGTGAAAGGGCTGGAAGGCATGTCCTGTGAGGAGAGGCTGAGGGCTTTGCGCTTGTCTAGTTCAGAGCAAAGGAGACTGAGAGGAAACATCACTTTCTGATGCTTCCCAAAGAGGGCAAGTGGATAGGGAAGTGCTGATCTCTTCCTCTTGGAACTCAAGTAATAAGATGCCTGCGAATGGTTCAAAGATGCACCAGAGGAGGTTTAGACTGGACATTCAGAAGCATTACTTTACTATGCAGGCATTCAGCACTGAAACAGGCTTCCTAGAGAGGTGATCCATGTCCCAACCTTGTCTATGTGGTGGTTTAAGAGGCATTTGGAGAATGCCCTTAACAACATGATTAATTTCTGATCAGGCCTGAATTGGTCAAGCAGTTGGACTAGGATGATCATTCTACATTCCTTACAAGTGAAATAGTCTATTAAAATTTTTCTTTCTGATACATTTGTTTTTCTGTTTCAGTCAAGGAAATATTTAGCCCCCAGAGCAGTTTTGCAGCCTGATATCTGCAATGTCAGAGATTTACTTCTCTAGTGATAATTTCAGTGGTGAGGTGACAAAATTGTTTCTGCCAGAGGATACACTCAGGCATAGTCCAAATTACTACAGTATTTCCAGAAAACACAGTCTGATTTTTTTCCATCTGCACTTACTTGGCAGGTTTTTTCCTCCCATGTGCAAACACTGTCAAGGTGATCCACAGTTTGCTTTAAATGGTGTTGCATGTGGACTTGGTCCAAATGGAGGCTGATGTAAATCTGTTGGCACATTTCTCCAGTGGGTTCTGAAACCAGACATGGTCTCCTGTACCTGTGGTTTCTTCTCCTGCATTACCAGTTTTCATCTTCGGACACTCATGCTAATGTGTACCTCGTTAAATTTTATAAACCTTGCCCTGTCTCCTTTACGGCCTGTGCTGATGGTGTTAAAAGAAGGCTCAAGATTATAAGGCAGCTCTGAATAAAAATACAGTTTTTCCTTCCCTTGTGTTGCCTGACACTGCAGGAAACTGATGGAGAGGACTGGCTGCCCGAGAACTGGTTTTGCTTTGCCTTTTCCTTACAGTCGATATAGGCTATTGCCATCTCCTGTTAAAACTTTCGTCTGCAAAGTCGAGAGATGTGATCAGCTTAGTTAAGCTTTACCAGGCTTTAAAACATCACTTTTAAAGCTGTGTGGCTATCAGTTTTTGGTGATTTCTCAAGGCAATTCCCTCTGCTGGAACCCGGTTCCCCCTTCTTTTCTTAGCAGCGGTTCCCCTCTCTGCCGTTCGCAGCCTGAGAAGGCGCTCCCTCGGATAAGCCGAAGAAGCAGGGGGGCACTGGGAGGGATGCTGCCGGCAGGCTCGGTTGATGGTTTTTCCCGGGAGGCCGTATACTTTTGGGCAGTAGGAGAAGCGGTACTCCCTGCTTGGGAACGCGCGGGCCTGCACTGATCTCCCCGCTCCGGGAGAACTTGGGGTTTCCCACGGCTCTTCCACGTTATTTTCGGGCCGGTGGCACTCGGCTGCGGAGCTGCGGACGCCCCGCGGCTTCCCCCGCGCGGAAAGTACTCGGTGCCCGCTCCCGCTGCCCGTCCTCCTGCACCCGAGCGGGGTCGGGAGGGCATGCGGACAGCGGGGGAGCTTCCCATCCCCGCAGAGCCGGGAATACTCCGGGGTGTATGGCGGGGCGAACTTGGAAAAACGGGGCGGGCGCGGCGGGATGTGGGACACCGACAGCGGCGACGCAGACACTGGGGGACGGCGTGGGGACTCACTGGGGGCGNCTGTGGTCGCTGCGCGGCCTCAGCCTCCCCATGTACGTCGTCTTCAAGCGCTGCCTGCCCCTCGTCACCCTGGTCACCGGCGCCCTGGTGCTCCGCGACGGCATGCCCTCGCCCGGCGTCCTCGTCGCCGTCCTCATCACCACCTGTGGCGCCGCGCTGGCCGGTGAGCGCGACCGCACCGAGGGGACGGGGCGGGGCGGGGAGGGACGGGACGGGCGGCCGCAGCGGTAGCCGCTCCATCTGGGCTTCGGGCGCGGGACCGGGAGGGCAGCGCCAGCCCGGGGAGAAAGACGAGAGGATACGGGGGACGTGCAGTCCTGGGGCACAGCTGCGGCCCCACGGAGGCAGATGCAGCCTCACGGGCGGGCAGGTGCAGCCTTGCAGGTGTGCATGCAGCCGCGCTCTGATTGGTACATTCTGGCAGGGCTCGGTACAACCTTTTGGAGAGAGGTGCATCCTTATGGATAGGTGCAACCTTATTGCAACCCTACTAGGGAAGGTGCAACCTTATGGAGGGAATTTTGTTCTTACGGAGGGTGAGTGCATCCACAGGGGTAGATGTAATGTTCTGGGACCACCTGCAAGCCTGTGGGACAACTGCAGCCCTGCTGGGGCAAGTGTGATCTTATAAGGACAGGTGCAAGCTTAGGGGTCAGCTGCAGACCGCTGGGGCCAGGAGGACCCGTGTTGCTTTCCAGCCGAGGTGTAGGTGGGGTGGGAGGCAAAGCTGGCACTTTGTGCTGCCCGGCAGCACTCCTCGACTGGGGGCTGTCTCAGGCACAGAGCACATGCACAGTGTGTAATTTATTCTGCAAAGAGGCTGACAGGGGGCTCGGGAGGGAGGCTGTTGCTTCAGGGATCCCACTGTGCAGTTTCAGCTACAAATCTTCCCAGTGTCTTCACAAAAGGGAGAAAGCAATCTGATTTTGGCTGTGGGATTTAGAGGGGGTTGCAAAACACTCAATATGTTTGCAGCATAAAAAAATGGATGAGATTTGTTGGGAGGCATGACTTGGGACAAGCATGACAAATCCTAAGGGTTATGGAAAGTGCAATGATGCCTATTTCCTAAATATCCCTCTAGTCCAAAACAGTGCTCTCGTTCTGTCTCACATGCAACACCTACGCTTATTTCTCTCTGTGACTCTTGTGACAGGAGCTGGTGACCTGACTGGGGATGCTATGGGCTATGTGACAGGCGTGCTGGCCGTGCTGATACATGCTGCCTACCTAGTGCTCATTCAGAAAACCAGTGTAGACAGTGAATATGGACCCCTGACAGCTCAGTATGCCATCGCTGTTTCGGCCACCCCTTTCCTCATCATCTGCTCTTTTGCCAGCATGGATTCCATCAATGTCTGGTCCTTCCCAGGGTGGAAGGACCCTGCCATGGTATGCATCTTTATTGCTTGTGTCTTGATTAGCTGTGCCATGAACTTTACCACCCTTCACTGCACTTACATTAACTCAGCTGTGACCACCAGCTTTGTGGGGGTGGTGAAGAGCATAGCCACCATCACAGTAGGCATGGTGGCATTCAATGATGTGGAGCCCACAAAGTTATTTATAGCTGGTGTTGTGGTCAACACCTTGGGGTCTGTCATTTACTGCGTGGCCAAGTACGTTGAGACCAAACGGCAGAGCAACTATGAGGACCTGGAGAAAGAAGCTAGAGAAGAGGAGGGGAAAAGGCAGGATGGAGACCAAGCTCTGTTTGCCATGGACACGATTTCCCAGGGGAAGGGGGCTGAGGAAGCAGTGGTGGAAGGATCATCCACAGGGCAGAGACAGAGTGGAGAGGAAGAGAAGGACGTCACTGAGAAATCAGCCAAGGCACTTGCGGTTCAGGGAAAATCCACCATCACACAAGAAGTGAACAGAAGCTCACTGAAAGAAGCCTATCTTGGAGTTTGGAGGTTAGTGAGGGGTGCTAATTATGTAAAGAAGGATTATTTGATAGAAAATGAAGAGCTACCAAACCCTTAAAAAGCAGATTTGAAAACCTATTACTTGAGGACAGACACCTGGTTTTCTGTACAGGGGGAAGGCAGAGCATACATTTCCACATCAGTGCTTACAAATCCAAATAATTCAGGATGACGTTACCTCATTGTCAAAAAGCAACAGGTCATAGTTTGCTCATGCTTTGGGCTTGCTTTCGGCTGCTTTCAATATGTCACTTTAGATCCACCTCAGCTAAAGTGCTGACACTCTGCTGCAGACACAGAGAGAGCTGGGTAATGGGAAGTCACAGGGTACTTGCCTAGCAGCCAGGAATATGAGGGACATCAGTGCCATTGAGATACTTGGCAGTGCCTGTGACACAGCAGCGGCCTATACCTTAGATTGTGTCTGAAGCCTAGTGATTGTAACACATTTGGAGGCTCTGTCAATGTGCTTCGGTATCTGTATCCATCCAATTATAGGTACTCTACATAACTAATTCCTACAATATAAGCTCGTATTAACTGTACTTTTTGTGCTCCTCTGTGTCAATACAATTGCAACAGAGCTAGCGGTCATGCCACTTCAGTTATATTGGTGTAAAATCACTCTCTTATCTGGCAAATTGAAGCCCTCCAGGCTGAGCCTTGGACCTGTTTTACCTTGGGTGCTTTGTGTCTTCAGTAGAAATACTGCAGTCTTATGGTGGTGTACATGAAAGCAGAACCAGATCTGAGCTTCTGAGAAGCTTTGATTGGCAAAAGAAGGATGTTTATCTATGAGCTTTAACTACACGTAGCATTTGGAATATTAGCTTGACTCAGATAAAAGAGTTTGGAAATGTTGCTATGAATTGACTGAATTTGGGAGGGCTATAAAAATTTAGGGAGAAAGTGTGTGCCTTGTGTTATCCCTCCTTGTACCCTGAAGTCGGATGAATCACAGCCTGGACTGGAACCCAGGTGTCCTCTCCATGCATTCTGTCATAAGCAGAGGCTGAGAGCAGAGCTGGAGTCACCAAATCTGAAGTTCCCAGGGGTGCTTTTGCAGGACAGTTCTGCTGCATCCTGGCCACGTGCTGGTACGTGGCTTTGTGAGCATCTGCCCTTGCTGTCCCTGTGCTGTGCTGTCCCTTTGTGGAACAAAGTGTGGGCAGGCAGCAGGAGCTGCCCGGTGCGCCGGCAGATCCCATGGCTGAGTGCTTGGGGAGCGGGATAATCAGTGTGTTTGCAACAAGGACATCCATGGCTTTGGTAGAAGCAACTCCCAGTGCCCAGACTGTCCCTGTCCCCATGGGCTATGAGGGGCAGAGCTGCCTCTCCCCTTGTACACTCAAGCGCTCGTGTGGGAAGTGGGAAGCAGGCACTCCAGCGAGACCTCTGCTGAATGTGCTAGTATGTTGTCCCACATCTGTTTAACTGGAAAGACTGGAAACAAATGTTTGAGTGTTTCTTTGCTTGAAGATATCCTTTTGGTAGGTGGCAGTACTTGGGTGGAACCTTTGCTCAGACTGGACAGAGAAAAGATTTGACTGTATTTGAGTATTTCTCACCCCAAAAGGGTGCTGCAGCCGTTGGGGCCACCTTGAAAACGGACTGAAACAAGTTGTTACCATGTTCTGAAAAAATGAACGAAGTTTGTTGTTGTCGTTGTTTTTAATATTGTTATTGTTGTTATTAATAATTATTTATTATTATCTATTAAGCCACTGAACTGAAAATCAATTATTTCCACAGCCCTAATTAACCAGTGCCTAGCCCAGTGCTCTCTCCAGCTGAGCAGGCAGCATTAGTCTCACAGCGTGTTCAGTCTGAAGTGAGCAATTTGCCCAGCAGGGAATATTTGCAAAACTGCTCTCTGGGGGAGCTTTAGGTTCTTGTCAATAAATGCAGGCAGAAACATCAGGTGCTGTGGCAGTGTGTTTTCAGAATGATTGCAGAAGTTGGCTGACCTGGCATCACCCATGAATTTTGAAAGAGATGGCTAAAAGGACATTTATGCTAAAAGCCTGTAGCTGCTGAGCTGGGGGACAGGGCACAGAGCTCTGTACATCACATGTTATGTATAGCTTGTGTTTAAGAGGTACTGGCTGTACGCCAAAATACGTTTACCTTCTGTTCGAGCTCCATATGGGATATGTTCAATAAAAGTACTATTTATTGTTTCTTGGCTAATATAATGGGGCTTTTGTTAGTTTCTCAAATGCATCCTAGACTAAAGAAGTTTGTGCCTATGACTTATAGTCGCTGTATTACTGAACTCATTGCGATATTGAACTGCATTGTGATCACACTGATGGCTGGAGAGAAACCCACAATTCTGATCTGTCCTCACTGTGCCCAGTGTTTTCTGTCCACAAAAATGTGGGTCTTCTTACCACCTGGATGCCAGTCTTAGATCCCATAGTGCACACACCATGTTTGACACATGCTGTAGGAAGCTCTCCCACTGGACTCTTGTTTCGGGACTTTTTCCTGGGGAGGAGTTTAAATGTTTTGCCACTTACTGTTGTTAAATTATTAGTAGAAATTTGTGGAAATTCAAACAGTTTTGACTATTAAAAAAGCTGCTGTTACAATGTTGTACATTTGCATGTATAGTCGAAATGTGATTATATTGTATTCTGTTTTTACCTGTAAATTCCCTAAATTAAAATGGGAATTTGGCAAATGCAATCCAGTTTTTCAGTAACAGACACTGTCGCACAATAAAATAAAAATACTGCCTCGTGCTGAGGTATTTTAATATTGTCAGCAGAAGACGGTAGAATGAGATGTGGGAATAAAATGCACTGCTCTCCAAAAGCCTTCTGGTTTTCTTATTGTTGCTACTCCTGGGTGCTCATTTTTGCTTCATTTGTGGTTATTCTTGTGCCTTTATACCATCCAAGTTTCCTCAGCATGTGACCACACACTATAAATACTGTCATGGACAGAGGGACTAAGGACAGACAAAGGAACACAGGATTCTGAAGTGCTGGGACATCAGTACGGCTCAAAATTTCTGTGGTTCTCAGCGGTGATTTTTTTGGTTACATGTTTAAGATGATTTAATGTCACTGGTGTAACTGTTATAACTCTAGAATTAATAAAAGTAAGATGATGCTCATTATTAATAGTTGTATTATAAAATTACTTCATTATTAAAGGACGTAATATTAATTTCATTTTACAATGTTAAGTATTTGTATTACCATCTATGTCGCATGGCAGCTCTACGAGATGACTTAAGCATTAATTTTTACCTGTCTGCTTTGGATGAAAGGTACATAATATGCCTGTGGCTGAAACTGAGTTGTGCCAGACCAGCTTGTGTTTGGTGGTTATTGCTGAATTCATCTTAGAGCTCCACACAAATGTGCCTGCAGGTTGATTTAGAGAAGGAAACCATCCTTGTTGTCAGATAATAAATGAACCTGATGCACAATGAGGGCTTTGAGAATAAACAGGAATTTCAGTGTCAACACATCCTTGAGTAACACCTGCTGTAGCACTCCTGGACATGCACGTACACGCACGTGCACGTACACAAACGCACATGCAACAGGACAACAAAAGCTAGGCTGGCTATCTTTTTTGAAATGCATTCTTCTCTCTAAGAAATTAAAGAGACTACAGTTTATTTTGAGGCAGGTACAGTTAAAATTTCTAAGAATAAATTAAAAATTGGCATACATCACTAATCTTGTATTTGCCATTCCTTCCACAGAGAAAATGTGCAGCAGCCTACAAAGAACAGTCTGAGAATGAAAATCAACACTTCAGACCCTGTATATGTCCAGGGATAGTTTACTGTCAGTGTTTAATAGCCTCTTGTAATTCTGTTTGCTGCAAAAATGCCTGTTTGCTGCAAATGCTTTCGTAGGCAAAAGGGTGCAAGCCCTTCAGCTCTGGTCTCTAAATTAATGTTTGAGCATTTTGCTGCTTATCATGGTGAAGAGTTAACACCTTAACCCTCTCTGCCTGTGTCCTGTATAATTTCACGTATTGCTTTGAGGTTTCTTCTGTGTTTTTCTAACTGGAGTCTCTAAGTGCAGTGGAGGCAATCAACTCTGCTCTCAATTAGCTGCGATATTCATGCTTCTGTTGCTTGTTGAAGGTCATCAGGAAGCTTTTCACTTCAACCCCATTCCTGTCAGGAACTGATGAGCATGCACACGCGCTTTTTTCTTATCCTTTGTTCCTGCTGTATCTCCCAAATCTTTTTGCCAGTGTCCATTCTGAAAATCTCTGCAAGTGATGGAGGACTTGCCACAGAGGCTTCTGCTACTTTTTTTCCCAGAAGGGAGGGAAGGGATGGACCAGCAGGATCTTTTATGTCCAGATTGCTTCTTTCTACCTTTGTGCATGTTTCTGCCCACCAGCTCCCTGCATCCCAGATCCCTATATAGCTCAGCCCTGGCTGTGTCCCAGCTTCTCATGGAGCTGTGCCCAGGCTGTGTACCAGTGTCCTGTGGAGCTGAGCTGTGCACGGAACAGGTGCCGGAGTGAGGGCCTGAGCTCTGTCAGACAGCCAGTACTGAAACCCGCCTGTGCCTGCCCCTCTGGGGATTTATTATACACATAGAACTAGGAGACCTTTTCATAGTAACAACATGTTAAGTAATAAGGCCATAAATCTGCTGTTGAGCCAGGCTCAGTTTTTTTAGAGGTTGAGACTTAAGAAAGCCAGTCACAGTTCAGTGCTGGACATTGTGTTTGAATAGAAGAGAGGCAGCCTGAGATTAAAACCCAGGTAAAGAGCATGAAAACAATGTTCAAAGAGGTACATAGGATGGGATAAAGATGGATGGAGAAAATATATAAGCTACAAATTAGGATAGATGGGGAATATGCAATAGTTTCCAAAAAGAAAAATGTTCTTGCATGAAAACAAAAGTGACAGCATTGGAAACCAATGGCCAAAGAGTGAGGTGTATCTGCAGTGACTGCACTTGAATTTGGGCTCTGGAAGAGCAGTGCACATGGAGGAGAGAGGCAGAGTGAATGAGCTGGCTGCAGGAAAGATGGCTGGATATATTCTTTGCAGTTTTGTGATTTTTTTTTTACTGGACAGTTGGAAGAAATTTTGCTCTGGGCACATTAATCTTGTTAATAAGTTTGTCTTTTATCAGGTAAAAGCAACGTCAGCTCTATTTTCAAAATTAGAGTACTTTTTTTATTAGGTGCTATTGATTTTGTTCCTGACAAAACAAGAAGATCCCAACAATTCTTTAACTGAATTCAGGATTTCTCTGATAAAGAGCAATAACTTCTAAAGTCACAGACCATTTCTTACCTGAAATGAGAGAGAATAATGAGTTGGAACTGGCCATAATAGTAAACCAGTCAATTTTACCAGCTGCTGTAAATAATGATCAGTATCATCAGTAGATAAAAACAGCTATTGGCTGTGGTGTATATCACCATTAACTCCTCATGTCTTGAATTGTCTTAATTCTGTTAAGTTCATTTTTTGTCTTCAGAGTATCACTACAAATCTGTCTTTCTGGTTAGTCTAATTCCAAACCATGTACACCTGGTTAAAAGGTAGAATATGGATTTTCCCTTCTGTTTCTCAAACCACAGACTGACCTGGGATCTAAAGGGCAGAGAGGTTCCTTTGTCAATGCATCTTCTTGAGTGAGTGAACATTCAGGAGCACAGACAAAATGTCCAACAACATATGTTATTACAAACATGAAAACCACCTAAATATTTCCTTATCACAATTTTACAGGAAAAAAATCTACGTTTCCTTATGCATAGTGGCCAAGAGGCCACTGAGTCTGATTCTTCATTGAATATCAGAAGGCTGATGCACACAAAACACACCTCAACTGAGTGCACAGCCACACATTTTTGGCCCTGGCATTTATAATATTTTCCAAAAGAAAAGAGACTGGGGAGTATTTGTCTGGCACCATGGAAGAAATTGCTTAACTTAGGGAAATTGGGATGAAGAGCTTCTCTTCAAAGAAGGATATCACTGCCAGTCAGAAGCACATTTCCTGGATTCCTGAGACAGGGTTGGACTTTCAAAATGGATCAACGGGAGGTTTTTTTGGTGGTTTTTTTGGGTTTTTTTTTTGGTTTGGTTTGGTTTGGTTTTTTTTAATAATAGATGTTGGGGATGAGCAGATTCACCTGTAATATCTGGTCATGTCCTGGGGTACCTTCTGAGTGCTGAACTCTTCTTGATCACCTGGATGTTGCAGTGCCTTGATAAAACCAGTACAATTTGATTCATGCTGAATCCAGCTCTGTCATCTCTGTCATCCAACACAAGCAGCACACTTTATTTTTCTGTCCGGGGAATTGACTTAACAGTGATTAAGAATGCTTGTATACTCATAAAGGTCTTTTATAACTGCTCCAAATATTCAATGCCATAGTTCAGGAAGGAAGCTAAGAAATAGCTAATTGATGTAGAGGATGAAAATGATAGCTGCCTTTTCAATGGAAGATTTTGCAGAGGGAGTTTGGGCTATTTGCTACCCAAGTTTTAGGCTTTCCCCATCTTTATCTACTTCAGTATCTTTCCTCAAAATCTGCAAATTTTGGTCTTGACAGAGCTTTAGTGTTGATCTGGAACCATTCTTTATTTTTCTTTCTGAAAACTTCACCTGTGCCTGTCTTGCTGGTCAGGTAGGGCACAACACCCAGAGTCCTGTGCCTGGCACACACCAGCAGCCAGCAGACAAGAAACGTCAGATGCCACTTTCAGGGTCAAAAGTAAGGACACATTATTCTGTACTTGAGTTTCATTACATATCCATGCAGATTCATACTCATCACGAAAAGCACAGTGATTAAGACCAAGAAGGCTTTGCCACATCTCTGCATTTGAGGTATTAAAGTATGGTGTGAAAACAGAGATTCTTTTTTTGTGGGGCTTCTCTTTGTGTTTTGTATAGATTCGACGTGTTGGCACATAAATTGGCAAACTTTGAAGACCCAGGCTGCTATGTGAACACAGACTCCTAGGTGGCAATATAGAGCAGTCACCACAACCCTTCCCACATCAGCAATTCTCTCATTCGTTGCACTAAAACATTTATGCTTTTGTGCCTTGACCAAGCCTTCATTCAGTAGGGCATGAGCCTAAATGAAAGCATTTTGCTACATTAGGGGTTCACTAGTGTCCAGTGTTCCACTTCTCCAAGGCAAGGAGAGTGCCGAAGTGGGTTTTAGGATTATTTTCTGTACCGCCAAGCAGAGATCTGTTCTTGAGAAGCTAACACTCAGAATTCCAGCAATGCAGAGCCAAAGAGCAAGCCCCTCTGCCCCAGATCTATTTACTGACATTGCTGTGGCAGTACAGCTGATGGTAAAAGCAGCTGCTGCAGAGAAAAGAATTTCTGTCAGTTTGGCGTGTTCCATGGCACTGTGCAGCACTGTGGCACCAGGGAAGGGCCACCAGCTGCAGGGGCCGGGCTGGCACCCTGGAACACACAGAGCTGTGACTGCAGAGGCTGTTGGAGAGTTGCTCTGGACACTGAAGCTGTGTGGGTGAGTGTTCTCCTGTGGGGTCAGGGGTTTGCCCGCTTTCCAAAGCTTCTTAGAGGGAGCTGGCACATGACAACCCAGTCCCTCCCCATGCAGGGTAACAGGTCAGCTCAGGTGCAAAGTGGTATCACGGCAAGGGAAAGAAACAGCACACATTTTACCTGTGCAGTGCAGATAGGCTATTACCGCAGCAAAATTCTTCCTTTATTACTTTTTTTCCCAAGCGCAGTTCCCTCTATGCTTCTGAAAGGAAATATGCAAATGCACTAATAGTTTTATAGAAGAAAAGATTTATTTCAGAAGAGTGTTCCTGAAGGCAATACAAGGCCTGCTGAGCTTGCAAAATCATTCAGTGTATGAAATGAATTAGGCTGGTGGCTGCCTTATTTTCACTGCCTTCGAAGTGGCTGGGAAAACGAAGATGTGAAGGTAAGAACTGTAACACAGAACAAGCTCTCTAAAGCAGCTTTGCTACAGTGAACCTTCAAACCCATTTGAGAATGTCAGGGATTTGCCATTATTCTTGAAGCCGACTTGACAAACAATTCTGGCATCTTGACAGCTGAGCCTTAGAATAAAAAATGTCACAAATTCAATCACCTGCAAGATAAGGAGTAGCCAGCTGATTCCCAGGGTGCAGGAAGTGCTGATCTGCCCCGCTATCAGTGAGCTCTGCTGCAGTGGGATATCTAATTTAGGTAAGTGCATTTCCAGCATTAAGGTGCATAAAGTCTGATTGTGAGTGGCTGCCAGTAGAGACACACAGGATCAATTTTGCAGATTCATGCAAAAAACTGCTCTCATTTTAACCAAAATGCTAAGCTTGAGTAGTAATATAGAAGTATTACAAGGGAAGAAGGAAAGCCAAAGGAAGCAAAAAAACTAGAGTCCCACAGACACATTTCTGAAGACTTACACTGCTGTTACTCTGCATTTTTCAATTAGAATGATGAATAAACATTTGAGTAATAACAAGAAGGACATAAATCATTTGGATTATTTTAAATCAAGTGCCACTATCTGACCCAAATGCAGATGCAGGGAGCCTGTAAGCAGAAGCCACCAGGGTCTGAACCATGGGCATCCTGGTGCATCACAGTACTTTCAAGGCTGGAGAAAACTACTGCATGCAGGGATCTGTGAGACTGGAACACATCTGATGCCTTGTTTTGTCTTTATATACCCAGATGAAATTTAAAACCTCACAACCATTTCATTTGCTTCCTGTTTTCCTTCAGAAGCAAATGTATTCCCACTCATATTTTTTTGTGACAATGCCTCAACTGGCATTCACATTATAGTATTGACAGAAAAAAAAATATATATATCCAGAAGTGTAGATTTATTATTTTTTACCACAGCCCACAGCCTCCAGGTTAATTTAGTAATCTTTTTTGCTTTTTCTGCTAATTTGCTTCCTTAAAGATGAAGATTTAGATTAACTACTCTCTTCACTTTTGGTCTATCTGATATGTGAGATAAAGATTAGACGATCCACCAAAGATGGCATTTTTGTTACACCCGTTGTGACAGAAGCTGCTGTGTTCCAGGGCTGGTGTTTATGTTTAAACAAAGTCCACTAGACTTGGACTATAGTCAGGTCTTTCATTGCTGGGATCTTTTCAACTGTAAATAGAATTGCACTCCCTCTGAAATTTGCTGTCACTTTTGTAAGAGGATGCATAAGTGTTTGGGGGTTTCATCCACTGGTTTTGGACTGTGGGTCTATTCTGTATATTTGGTGAGATTGATGTGCTTCAAAACAAGCAAAGAGCTGGCTAGCTTCTGCAACACTGACATGGTCCCATAATGCCAGTGAAATTGATTGGCAAAAAGCTGTTTCAAGGACAAATAGGTCCCTCATGATCTATAAGCATCTCTCCTGATCAGGAAATGATGGACATAAAACTGCAGAGTTCTCCACTGTGGCAGCAGAGAGACGCATAAAAAATCTCCTGTGAGGGGAGTGTGATTTAATATACCAGTCACACGGGCTGCTGAGGTGCAGCTCAGGATTTTTGCCTTGTTTCTTACAATTTCCCGTGTTGTGGAAGAGATCCTTGTGGGAATTGTTGTACCTGCATTTAGGGATGTCAAAAATGGAGAGATCTAACTGACTGGTTTTTTCTGTTGTTGCTACAAGGTTTGCTGCCGTTTTGTCATTAGTTTTCACCCCACCCCCTGTGTCCACAAACACTGTGCTGGGGCATACCTGCCTCTTGAGTTCAGATGCAGTCTGCAAGTCATGAATCTGCTACTTGGCAAAATTCAGGCGCAGGAATGCCCAATGCAGAAAATGGGGATTGGATGAACTCAGTGGGGGCTACAAACTTCCTCAATCAGTGCCAGATCCACTTGAGGCAATAACTGCCCTTCTCCTTCTGACCATCCATTGACAGGTTCCTCATCTCAGTCACCAGCTTCCTTGTAGCAGCATCTAAAGTGATTAATCTTTAGCTTGGCTAAAAGTTACAGTCTTTCATTCTTCATTGTTCTGCTGCATTTCACACTGTCAAATCTCAGGCTCTTGCACTGCTGACCCTTCCAACCTTATTTACACTTCAAGTGGTGCAGAATTATCATGACAACTCAGTGCTATCTAGGGCAGAGTGGCCTCTTCCAAGTTTGGCTCTTAGTTTTCTTTGGGTCTCATGTATAATTATCATTCTCTTTATATTTCTTTTTTTTCCAAGTAGAATTATCTGATACGATGGGAGGATTGTGGTGTAGCTCTGGGTTCAAAGCAAATAGAAATGTTCTTGATGCAGGAAGCATTAGACTGGTGTCACTTGCTGCCAAAGGATGCAGTGGGAGCTGAAACTTTCCTTTATGTGATAGGCACATGGAAGAGAGCTCCAAAAAATCATGTACTCCATGTACTCCATGTACCAGAGGGTTAATATACACAGAAAACTTCATATAAATCAGGAAGTTCTTTGAGATTGAAATATGTTGAGTCTTGGAGAGTATTCAGAGGATGTACCATGCAAAGCCTCCTGCTCTCCTCCTGAGAATCTGCTCATGGTGCTGCTGAGAATGGGATATCAGGCAAGATAAAGCTTTGGTTTAACCAGTATGGTCATTTGTATGTTTTCCTTAATACATTCTCTAAGAGGAACATTGGTAAAATTTCTTCAAGATACACTCCATCTTCAAAAGTCTTATAAATCGTGTCCTTCAGCAATTTACTTACTCTTTTTTACTCTGCCACAAATCATTATCTTGAAAACTGTGCTTACCTGCTGTCAGTTTCTTTGTTGCACTCTTTGGCTTGTTTTTTCCCCCTGCTGCACCAAAATAGAGACTCAGCATAGTTAGAAGTAAAGAAAGGTCTGTGCAAAGGCCATTGAGTTCTGCTGAAAATGTTCCCCAGTACCAACTGCTTTCGAGTGTATGACCTGCAGTATTCCCTCACCTTACCTCCTCTGCTGTAAGACACCACAGTAATCACAAAGGGACACATCATATCTGTCATTATTATGGGCAGTGCCCACTTACGCCATGTTCCTAAGAGTGACCAAATATTCCCTGTAAGTGAATGATGCACATGGTCCTCTCCAGGAGCTACTAGATAATCCTCAGTTTACAAGCACAACACAAAGCTGTGTCAATAGGTAGTCATCAAACCCTCCATTTTACCTCTTCCATCCATCATTTCTACAAAACTTGAATGGAATTGGGCTGGTGTTTTGCTGTGCAACACTAAGAGATGTTTATAGCTATAGGAGGTAATGGTCTTATATGCTTCCCCTTTGTTGTAGCCGCCATTTGCTTTCTGCTTCTACATCCTTTGCAAGCACCTTTGCATTGCAGAATGGTAGATGGGCACCAGAGTATGGCACAAAAAATGCTCTGAAGTTGATAAAAATTAGGATCTGGAGGACTGTATAGCTAGATCTTACATGTGGCAACAGAGGACAGTTTTAAAACAGCAAAATTCTTTAGTAAATCAGGTCAGCCACACTGAACGGAAATCAGTAACTGCATCTCTGAAATAATCCCAAGAGTACAATAGTAAAATACTTCTATTGATTTTATATATTTTAATTTCAAGACTCATGCTTGATCTGATTTGAAATTACTAGATTCAATGACAATTTGATTCACATGTCTGGAAGATCTGTTTCAAGCACTAACAGCTGAACAGAGGCAGAGCTGAATTCTCCAAAGGCATAAAACACCCCCAGTGGTACAAACCCTGGTTTTAGTTATTCCTCCAGTTGCAGAGCTCTCCACCCCTATATTAAGGTGACCAGCTCCACCCAGGAGCCAAAGGAGCATCTATGTCTGTGTCACAGTACCTGTACTAAGTAGCTGAAATGCAGGTTTTCCTGAGCTGTGTGTAGACAACAGGGCTGTGAAAAGCAGGGTGGGGGCAGTGATGTGTTGCATCTGTGGCTTGGTCATAGGAGCTGAATCCTCCTGCCTCTGGCTATGCCAGCCAGCTCAGAGCTCAACAGTTGTCTTCCATGCCTTGAAGAGAACTGAGACAGTCATCATGGTAAATTTCTAACTGGTGCCGTAAGGAGACCCGAGTCCACATGAGAACATGCCAACACATGCTTCTTTGGGGCAGGATTGTAGGTTGTTTCAGCAGCTGAAGTACCTGTTCCCATGGCGACTCTTCATTCTGGTTCCTTTGTTGGAGCTGAGGAACTCACTGGTTCATGTCTTCATCTCTCTGTGTCTGCAGTGCTCACCAAAGAGTGAGGTGATGGGGGAACCTGGCCAGCATCCTGCTGGCAGTGGTTGAATGCACTGATGAAAACTGGTAGTGGGGCTGGAGTGCTGTAGGTGGTTGGTGGTCTGACGACAGAAGGTTCAATGACTTTGGGCTTTAGAGGCAGGCAGCAGCTGAGTTTTCTCAGCTCAGTATTTCTGTAAACACCATGTCTGTGTGTTTGTGTTTCTCCTTGGGCATGTAGTATTAACTTTTTCCTTGTGCTTTCATAATAAGAGTACAAAGATTTAACTTTGTAAAGCAATTGGCACAACACCAACTTTATGGAGTGGAAGGGCTCAGGAATAATTCAGTCTTGTGGACTGAAAATATTTAGAATTTCCATCCCAGAAGTATCTGGAGGACACAGACAAAAAGATGTTCCCTAGTGCATTAGGCTCTGGTTATACAAGAGATGGTTTCAGGCCAAAGACTTGGCAATCAAAATACAATGTTGAGTGATCCTCTGCAACTGTTTCTGCTACTAGCAGATAAAACTGCATCAAGTGCACAATAGAATGGCTCACACTTCACAAACCTGCCAGGGCAGATAGATAGCATTGCCTCATCTAATACCAGGTTCCATCTGTGGGTGGAACTAAATTCCACCTAAACTAAATTCTTATTAGTAGAAGACATTATGTAATATTCCTTAACAATTCAGAATAACTTGCATCTGAAGAGAGGAAGATGAAGTATGAAGAGGGATCACAGGTGCAGAAGTGTGATAAAGAAGGTGCAGTGAGTCCTCCTGTAAAGCAGCCACCAGGTGTTCTTTTAGTCTGTGCAGAGGAGTCCTCCCTGCCCATGGTGTATTGTTTGCAGCGAAAGGCTCAGCCAAGCTATCACTTAGGTTCATACTGCAGTAATGGTCTGGGGTAGAGCAGCAATGAAATGAGCATATATATTGCAGATGAAAAATGGTGCTGATACTTCTGACAACTTTTTTTAATCTCTGATAGAGAGATTTTAAACTCTGATAGAGTTCTCTGACTGTGAACCAAGTAAGAGAGAATAAAGTGTGGGGTTTTTTAAAACACACTTGCTTCAAAGAAAGACTCCTGCTTGTGGAGTTACTGGTCACATAGACTTGAGCATCACTTACTTCAGAAGATAAATGAAGTGTGAGTGATAAACAGCTTTTTTATGTGCTTCTTGTTTAGTTAATGGGAGTTTCACAGATTACTCCCATAGGACCAAACAGACCAATGAGTCGTTATCTGAAGAAATCTGGTGAATTTCATACTCTGATAAAAAAAGTTTAACTCATTTCACTAGTAAATATTAGTCTATGCTGTACTAACTGTAAATCTCTTGTGTTTTGGAGGCTCTCTAGTAACTACATTTGGAAGACAGAGTTTCTGGGGTAACTAAACACAGAAAGAGAACTACAGGATGTAGAGGACTTGGGTATGTCCTTGTTAGCAATGCAAAAATTACCAAATGGCAAACTTCAGACTTTAGACAAATTATCATGGGCACCAAATCAATAAAAGAGCTGAAACAACAGCGTCTTCAGATACACTGCCTTGATTAGCATTTACTATGTCAGCAGGTCGTGGTGGCAGCCTGGCTCTCCGGCTCCTGCACTTTGGCATCCATTGCTCTCCCGAGCCATCTACAGCCCTGCATCCCTCTTTGGGGCAGAGGGGTCCACCAGGGAGCCTTGAAACCAGGTACTGCCTTGCCCAAAGCCTTCTGCAGGGCTTTGAAGTTCTTGTTCCTCCTCCACAAACTGGATTGTGACACTCCTGGGTTGGTCTGCTTTGGGGATTAGTGTATGAGTTACTCTCAATAGCTCCTTATTGTTTTGAGGAAGATTATCAAAGGTGCAGATTTCCTTAGGCGTAGAGACATCTGAGGCAGATCTGTGACAGCACTGGATTTCTTGGATTGATTTACATGGGTGTAGCACCATGTGGACAGAGCTGCACTTCACCTGAGCTGCCCAGCTCACATGTCTGGCCTCAAAAGCCCTGGTGAGGCAGATTTCTGTGCCTCTGTAACTTTTTTTTTTTTTTTTTTTTTTTTTTTTTTTTTTTAATCAGGTACCAGGAGTTTACTATTCCCAATACCAGAGATCATGCTATGAGACCTAGTGAAGTAGCTACCCAGACACCTATGACAGTATACTTGCTGCTGTCCTTGTCACAGACAATTGTTTCTGCAGCAGGGAACACAACAATGTAGTCTCCAGAAGCAAGCGAAAATGTATGTGAGAACCATGTGCTGTACATGGAGAGTGATGGGATAGTGACCATCAGAAAGTTGCAACAAACAAACCAAGTTTGCCTTCTCCAGAGACTTTCTCTGTGGTCCTCAGTCTTGGGATGTTCATGAGAGAGGAAAAAAGCCTCAGTAGGGTCAGGCTTAAGGCTTCTATTTCCCAGTCCTTAGAGTCAGAGGATTTGGGAATTTAAAGATTGGAGCTGGAGCCCACATGGGAGGGGTTGCATTTTGTGAGAGGCAGCAGATGGTTGTCCTCTGCCCAGGCAAGCTACAGTATTCTTCCATCATGGCTGAGCAAAGCAAACTTGTTTCTTTGTGTCTTGCTGTTGTTGCTGTGTTCTGCAGCAAAAGCAGCTCCCAGCTCTCCCCTTCCCTTCCCAAAGCCACAAGCATGGCAAAGACGTGTGGTACACTGAACAGCAAGTGGCTCTTCCACTTAATCTGATATATGCTGTAATCTATTGCATTGCAGTGCAGTGCTGTGCTCCAGCCTCAGATTTTCCTACAGTCTCCACAGCTTTCCCAGTCTCTGATCCTTCCTGAATGTTTATGTGAAGCCACTTGTGATTTCTCAAACAATGTGTCTCGGCAATAGAACAGGCTCCAACTAATAAAAAAAAGTTCTACACTCTAAAAATAAGATGAAATTTTAAAAGGGCTACAAAAGACTGCGTCATTGACTGGCTCTGGATGATCTCCATAAAAGAGAGAACAATATTCAATTTGTCTAAAACCCCAAGTTCTTCTCAAAAGGCGCTATAAAAAATTGTTCAGTAACATAATGTAAATTAGAAAGCCACAAGCACAGTTCATACTTGAATGAAATTAATTCACACAGGATACAGCAAACATGGCATAACTACAGCACCACTCTTGTATTTTTTTTATACCACCAAAGCCTTCATTTCCTTTGAAGATGGGTAATTGTAAGGAATACAGTACTTTTTCCTTCTCATGTAGAATTATTCTCCCCAGTCTCTCTGTGTTGCACAGTGTATTATCTGCCAATGATTAAAGCTGGCTTCCTGTCCCTTTGGGTGCTTTCAGAGACTGTCAGTGTCCCCAATGGGCTGAAGTTACCTAGCAGAAGACTCTGTATAGGACCATAAAGGCACCCTATTTATCTTCAAAGAGAAAATCAAGAAGCCTTGACAGATCTCTTGATTATTTTGGTTTCTCTGTAAAAGGGTTTGCTTTTATTTAAATAATTTTTAAAAAGAAGACAAACTCAAAGCAAAATACAAATTTCTGGTGTTATTATCCCTACAGGATTCACATGGTCATTCTACCTATGGCATTTCTGCTGAAATTTTATTAATCTCAAGTCATTGATTCAAAGTAAAATCGGGTTGTTTACAGTGACCAGAAAGTGTTCCAGGGAGCTTGGGCAGTACCAGCTTTATCTTGCAGAACACTTGCCCTTCCAGGAACAAAGCGCCCATTTTCTACCAGCAATATGGGGAAAAAAAGATGCAAGCACTTCACTTTTCCTGATGCACCAGAACAGAAACTAAGAGAACCTCATTTTGGCAATGTGCCCTAGTGCTAGTGCAAGGAAAACCGTGTTTCAAATGCGTTTTTGTGGCATTGCTTCAGCAGAAAGAGGAAGCACTCATTGCAGAAAAGGCATCCTTCTCATCTCTGTGCGTGAGACTACTGCTTCCCTGGCTTTGCAGCCTCATGGTCTGGCACTGCAGGCTTTTCATTGTAAGAGTGGCAGGACGGGACATGGAGGATTGCTGTCAGCGTCCATTTTTGAGAAAGATGTAACAAAATGTTCCCACTCATTTTGAGTGCCTCGTGCCTCTATGTGACCATGCATAAAATAAGGAGATGGTCCAAAACTTGCTTGAAACATATTAATTATAGACTACAGCCAAGACTGGGAACTTCACCCATATGTAATGGGAAAGCTGAAGAACTGGAAGCAAAATTTGGCTTTGTCTGCCTTATTATTTGATCTGGCTGAAAAGTTTTTGTATTCTAACAGTATTTTTGGTTCCACAGAAGGGTCAATGTGATTAGCCTCTGAGGGATTTTGCTGACTCTCTGTTTCCTGGTTTAAAAAGATAAACCTGGAACTGCTAAGGATATCTAGGGTTATTTCAGTCCAGCCCTTAGTCCCCTTCATTAATTTATGAAGCTCCAGGTTTGGGCTCTTTACTGCTACTGAAAAGACTTTCAGAGCTTCAACTCTCCAATTATGAGAAACTTTGTTCTCATTTCTACCTTTTTTTTTTTTTTTTCAGTAATTAAATTCTGTTTCCAAATCATGGATAGCAATTTACAGTTTAGCATATCCATACCCCTGAGCCATTGTGTCCACCTGCTCATCCTGTTCTACATCATGTTCACTGGTAACAGCTGAAGCTGAAGGTTTGCTACCTTCCTTGTATTAGTCCTGACTTAATGCCTGGTTTTTCAAGTGCTTCTATTCTCTCAAACTATAATAGTATGGAGGGATTTTTTACATTGTTGTACAACTTTTATTGTGGGACATCTTTGTCTTCTATGCTTCCTATTCCTTTCTTGAAAAAAAAAAAAAACCGTTTGGGGAAAACAATTCTTCAATATCTGGAGGTTTGGGGTGTGTGGAACTGGGTTATTCAAATGGTGAAAAAGATAATTCAGATTTGGTGACATCTGAGTCTTGGCAGGAGATATATCTCAATTGTGTCTCAGACTGACTAGGATCCAGAAATCAATTTTTTCTTTGAAATCCCCCTAAGGGCTTTATCAATTTGTCTATGCTGAGAATGTCTCATATATACTGACAACTCTGATCTCTCCACAAATTTTATGCTGGCAGCAGTGCTCTCCTTCAGGACATCAAGAGGAGGTGTCATTTTCTCCTCTGTAGGTAGCATTTACATTTGTGAATAAATTAGATTACTAGGATTGAGAGCAGAGACAAGTATAAATGACTTCCCACTGCTAACAAGAAAAGACAGGATTGCCTCCTCTCCTGTTCTTCGAGAGAGGTGGAATGTCTTCCTTCTGGAATTGCTATATAGCCTCAAAAGCTCCTGGTGTGGGGGATATTAAAATTGACATGGATTTGGATCCCTCCTTGGGCAGAGGAAGAGGTTAATTTCTGTGACCCACTTCTGGGGTGAATGATCCAGCCTTTCAAATACACTGGTGATACCATCACCACCTAGTGATCCTGCTCCAGAGAAGACTGAGCCTTTCTTGCCTGCTTTCAAAAGGTATTATTTCAGGCCTCAGGATACTGAGTGTAGGAGCTTCCTGTCTTTTCACTTAGCTGATTCACTTTTCACAAGGTGCTGATACCCTAGAAAGGTATGAGATTTCCCCCTGCACATTCCTGTTTGGTGGCTTGGCTTGGTGACTCAAATTGGGCCCTCTGCCTTGAACACTGGATATTCTGGTACCCCATGAGACATCTGACTGTTCTTATTCCTTCAGTAACAAATTTGGACACCAAATCAGAGCCTGGAGTCCACTCTGGGGCTGGTGTCATGAATGAATGTTTCAGGTCACTTTGAGAAGGGACAGGGCAGCAGAGGGGAGGGTGGGGATGCACCAACACAGCGGGTCCCTGCACTGAAGATCTTTCTTGGATTTTGCTTTGCTCTCACTGTTTCTTACAAAATTGAGAAATATACATTTCAGAAATAATGAGAAAATGGTGAGACTTAACTGGAACTAATATGGAACTACTAGAAAGATTTCAGGTTACAACTCCACAATCTGGAGAAAGGAAGACAGGACAACCCTCAGAGAAGAGCCTCATGGGGAGCTTCTAGACAGATAAAAATAGTTACAATACTTGTTCCTTTATGGAGCCTGCCTTTCTATGTGTCCTTCAGCCAGCCTTTTGGTCATTACTGTGTGTAAGTTTGGGCGGAGATGGTGGCTTTTAAAGGCTGCATTTAACCTACTCCCCTTTCCAAAATGTTACTGATGTGAGGACATTTGTCACAGAATCCTCTCTGTGAAAAGAATAAAGAGAAAAATACCCTCTCTAAGTTTTTTTTTAACATAGACACACTTATGCAATTAAAATACCTGCAACTGGAGTGATGTGGTTTAACCCCAGTGTACTGGGGGTACTGACAGCAACTAAATCCCACAAAGCTGCTCACTCACACCCCTTGCCCGCTCGGTGTGCTGCACAGGAAAATTAGGGGGGAAAAAGTAAAAAATCCTGGGTAAAGACAGTTTAATAATTGAAACAATGTAAATCATTATAATAATGATGATAATAATGATAATAATAGTAATAATAAGAAGACAAAGGGATACAAATCCCAAGAAACATAATACAGTTGCTCACCACCCACCAGCAAATGATTTGCCCGTCCCCAAGCAGCAGTTGGTCCCTCCCAGCCAATTCCTCAGAGTTTTTATACTGGCCGTGATGTTCCTTGGGATGGAGTATCTCTTTGGCCAGTTTGCATCTGCTGTCCTGGCCATGGTCCCTCCCAGCTTCTTGTGCACTTCCTTAGTGGCAGTCCATGGAAACTGGGCAGTCCTTGACTTAGAGTAAGCACTGCTCAGCAACATCAGCGTGTTAGCAGCAGTCTCATCGTAAATCCAAAACACAGCACTGTACCAGCACCTAGGAAGAAAATTATCTCTATTCCAGTCGAAATCAGGACAGGGAGATTGTATTTTATTTCACTTGAAGGATGCGCAGCCGGTACTGTATTTAAGAACATCTAAGTGAAGTGTTAAAAATTACACGAGTGCACATAACTAAGAACCTGGGCGAAAGGAATCACGTCTCTGTCTTCCTGGGGGAAAGGAATCACGTCTTTATCTTCTTCTTTCGCTTCTGCCTCGAAGAAAAGCCGGGCGCGCCGCGACCGCCAGGCGGCGCCAAGCCCCTCCTTAAAATTAGGAAAAGGATTAAACAGGGAAACTTGATCGGCTCGAAGCTCGGGAGAAAAGACCTTGTCACTCGTGTGCTGCAGAGTTGTCAATGGCAAGTGTTCTACACAGGCACCGGAGGCTGTGGTTATCTGTGCCTGACAGGGCATCCTAAGCAAGTTAATTATGAATTCTGGGTACATGTTAAAACAACACCATCACTTTTCACAATTTGATCGAGGATGACATTCTCTACACCAAGCATTTTAAGCAAGCAAAAATACATTGACTCCTTCTCAAAGAAGGAAATAAAAAGGAAACTCCTCATCCTTTTCCACCTACCTGCAGGAGCTGGGAAAGTGCAACACTGCTGGAGCACCAAGAGGCCTTTCTTTGTGTCATAGCAGAGGCGTGGAGGGGACAAGTGGGTTTCAGCAGTTTGATGGGTCCAGTGCCCTAATCTACTCCTAAATAACTGGCCCACCAAAATACTGAAATGTAAAAAGCTGTCACCCCAGCTAAAAGCTTGCCATCAGCATGGCTTGCAAAACTGTGGGACCCAGGACAGGTTATTTACTTGCGGGTTTAGACAGGTAAGTAAGTCCAGCTGCCAAATGCTGGTTTGAAACTTCCCTTGAATGTGCTGATGAGGAAGGTGTTGGAAAGTCTGGAGAAAGATTCTCACATAGATAACAAAAAGAAGAAAGGGAAAGGTTTGCAGAGAGTTCTTGTAGTTATGTATGCCAGGTCTCAGAGGTGTTTGGGCTTGGGCCTAGGGTTACGATTAGGGTTGAAAAAACCACAAAGTCTAGAGCTCCAGGGACACTGTGACTACAAAAGGCATGCCAAGGGGAGCACAGCATTGCCTCAACATTACTCCCTCCACACACTGCACCTTGGCACCACGCATGTGCTGGGAACCTCAGCCTCAGGAAGAGGCTTCTTCTGTTGCTCTGCTTAGGGTTAGGGTCCAAGTTGACCTTAGAAATGTGTTCTTTTGATGTTTTCAGGCTTTACTGCAAAAGCCTACTAATATGGCAGTCACCAAGTCCTTAATATTGCAGATTCTTTGACCTGTACCTCTTCATGCGCTTTGTCACCCTTAACAGATTTCCTCATATAAAGCCTCTTCAAAAGGTCCTCAGTGACATGATTTACTTTTGCACCATGGACAGTTTTCTGGCTGAGTCTTTACTAAACTCACAAGCAGATTAGGGAAAAGTATAAAAATTCAGGTGAAGCAAAGTCCATCTTTCAGTCTCTTGGTGCAAAAGACTTGCCTACAAGTGGGCACATAATGCTTCTAGTTGTAAATTTATAGAGTGATTGAGAAAAAAACTTTCCTTTACTTTCACTTGTCCTGAAATCCAAGGCTGCCCCTGTCCTGCTTGTGGCAGTGTGACCAGAGGCCTCTGACTCAGTACTGCAGCCCATCCATCAAGTGCTCATCCACAAGTGCTCATTCCCCCTCCTCCATAAAAGATGACTCTTCTCTCTGAGTATGATTATGTTCTCAGACTCGAGTTTCTGCTGGCCTGCTTGCAGATGGATGAACTGCTGGGTGAACAGCTGGGTGCCTGTGTCAAAGATTTCCCTTCAGCTTGCTAAATGAGAGGTTTCCTGTAGAGGAAAATTCCCATGGATGTTGGACATATCATAGATGAAACTACCCAGATAGATTAACCAGCTAATGCTATTTAGTGTGGGACACTAATTTGGATGAATGGAAATCAGGCAAGATTTTAAGCAGTCCTTGAGGCTGGATACAAAATCATGAGCTAGCCTTTCCAAAGAGGTCTCATTTGGAAACTAATACAAATGGATGGATGAAAGGGAGTCTGAGCAGTGTGTGTGCTCATTTGTGGTTAGTTACAGGGCCAAAACTGCCCCAGGTTTCTGCAGTAGCCTCAGTAATGTATCACACTCATTCTCCTTCAGAACAGCCTGTCTGGTTTAGCCTTCTAAAATGATGTTGTTATTATTATTATTATATTATATAGTATAATGTACTTATCTGGGAGACATCTACTTCGTTTATGATTTTAGATATTGAAATAACAGGTGGATTTCACCCACTGCAAGTTTTTGCCTTCGTAGATGTGCTCATTATAGACTAGAACGTTCATGCTGAATCTGCCATTGCCATTTTTGTTCTTTTTGCTTTACTGACAAGCTGCAGAGGAAACAAGGTGGGTCTGAACTGTGCTCTGAAACTCTTAAAACTAGACAAGTAACATAGAAACGGAGTAACTTAGAAAAAAGGTAGTGGGGTTTAGCATAATTCAGAGTAACCAAATTCTCAGTCATCTGCTCTCCTTGAAACTGTGGTTGACAAGTATCTGGCTCTCTATTTCCTCTTGCAATGCTGGCAACACCTTTAAAACGTTAAAAAGATAAAGCAGATTTAGTCTATCCATTTAGTCCATCCATTTAGTGATTTTAACTTCCTATTCCGTTTGTGAAGGTTTTCATATTCAATGAACAACTTCCTATGGTTGGCTTCCCTCTGCATGGGAAGACTCAAACATCCCTGGTTTCTCTAAGGCACAAAGGGCCTGGACTCCAATCCCCGCCTCTGAGAAAGCAAGAGCTTTGGAAAATTAGGGATTTCTCATCTTGGGGTGTTCATGAACCTGCAGACAAGATCTCAGGTACTGTCCTGGCCTCACTACACTGTAGTGTGACACATTTCTGCCTAGGAGTTTTCACGGTTAAGAGAACGAATCAATGGATTTCCCCTGTAGCTCCTGGTGTTAGCTATAAGAAGTTGCAATGTGTCTTGGCAGCCAAAATGTTCCTGTTTCCTTCAGTGAATGAAAAGTACCTGAGGCAGACACTGAGTTCCTGCATGTATTGCACCAGGCAGACCAAAGCTGAGAGAGGTTTGGGGAGCTTTCTGAATACTAAACATGGAGTAATAGAGGCAGAAATAGAAAACAGGAGGAAAAAAGATTGGTTTGCCTGAAGCCCTAGTGAAGTGTGTTGCAAGCCTCAGGATTAAATGCTAAATCCCTGCCCTGAATCTGAACTGCTAAGAGTTTTCAATCTCTGACTGAAGGTACATGTTGGTATTTCTACTGTGCTTGTTGCCATGAGATTTCTATTTTTAATAGACAGTGTTTACACTGTATATTTCAGGTGTTCAGTTTAAGTGAATTTCAGCCATGTACACTGACTTTTGATGTTTCTTTGCTACTAGGACTGGAGAGCACACTGGATCATGGAAGAATGAGATATCCTTGGTGAGACTGGCAGGACAAGGTTCCTTCCAGCTAACTCATTGTGGGGTCTCATGTGCTCTCTTGCAGAAGAGACAAAAACAAGTAGTAATCAAATCAGACTGAAAGAAATCTTAGCCATCTGCCCTGTGTCATGGTGAAGTTAGAAGATAAGCAAATTTACAAACCTAGTCTCAATAAAGTTGCTTAGTTTGGTTTTATTTGTATTTCCCGGGAACTCTGATGGCCTCACTATAGCAGATAGCTTTCAGATAAATGTTAACAAAGTTATGTGGAACAGATCTGCCTTCTTACTAATGAAAAACAGAACAGTAAAAAGGTAGGGAAAACAAGCCACAACTGGTCCATTGACTTAATGGATTTTGATTATTGCTGTTTACTGGAATATTTGGCATTGGGTCAGCCCACGAGCAAAATGTTAATTTTTAACAGAGCCAGTAGGAACATGATCATTGCACAAGCTACAGAGGATAGGTGGGATGGTTTTGGTTTCACAGCATGGACCTCAAAACAATCATAGTTATTGTGAAGAAACCTAGTAATGAGAGATTCTGCATTGCTGAATGCCACAGAAATATCAGGAAATTATCAATTGTTACAGAGTGTTCCAGGCATTCAGAACAAAATCTTCAGTTCCAGTTCAGTTCTTTATCTGCATTACAGGTAATGTAGCACTTAGCCCCCACCCCATCCCTGGGAGAAGGTGGAGTTTCTATTTCAAATGCTCCAGTCCTTGGCAGGAGTGTCCAGTGTTCAGTGCAACAACAGAGTTTAGGGTGCTGACCATCCTGTTTTTCAGACTCCTCAGCCCTGGCAGAAGCTATGGATTTGTCTCTCACATTTCTCACGTGGCATTGAGAAGAAAGCTGGCAATTTGGCAATGGCTTCTTTTGAATGTCTTACATGCTCAGCTGGCCAGATTGCACAGTGGATCTCAGAGAAGCACTAAAATGTCAGGATTATGCTGAGAATTTCTTTGAGGTTAACTAGGAAATGAAAACTGGTGTTAACCTTAAAAAACTTGAGGAAGCAGAGAATGGCACCAGCAGCAGGGTAAAAAATCTGCTGTAATTAGGTGCCACTTAGAGTGCCAGGAGAATGGGGAAAATAGTATTGACACCTAAGGCCAGCTGCAACGTAATATTGCATAGCATTCTGCTGTAGAAGAAGGTTGTACTTAGCTGCTCTGTGTCATTAATATTGATCAGCTTGTTTCTGTCAGTGGCACTGATGCAATCTTGGGAAAAACAGGAGTACTTTCTGCTCCATAAGCATACTCTACAACTTGAAAATGAAGAGCATTTGAGACACATGCTTGGATTGAACTTGTGTTGCTTATGGAAAGGTTTCTATTGAAGCTAATGGTGTAAGTGAGGTAGAACCGGTCCCTCCTGAGAGACTTGTTTATAAGAAATTTATTGGTTTGCATAATGGAAACAAGACCCTTTTCTCTTTGCCACACAGATCAATCGTGTTTACTAATTGGGTAAAAGGTGATGGCCTTGCCACACCCCAGTGTGTTGGACCAGAATGTATTTACAGACATGTGGGACTGTTTTGACAAGGGCTGCGAGGCTGGGGAGTTCTGACATCTGTGTTTTGGATGATCTAGAAGTACAATTGTCCCAAAAAGATAAAAATCATGATTAAATATTTGTGATTGCAATGAGAAATTATGGATGTTGCAAATACAGGAAAGACATAAATGAAAGTAAATTAATGTTTAACTAGTGATATGAGGTACACAAAGGTAGCCAACTAGCCATCAAGAAATGAATGCAGTAGATAATTTGGAAGGTTTTTTAGGTTCATGCTTACATTAGTGTATTATAACCCATGAGATCCAGTTTGCTGACAAACCTTTGCTTCTTTAGTGGAAGTGGAACATAGACACCAGTTCACTGCTGGTTCCAGAGGCTCAGCAGAGAGGTTGACATTGTTGCAGGTGACATTGCTTCAGGCCCTTTCTTAACAGCTGCAATAAAGTCTCTTTGCAAGCAAGAGACTGAGAGAAAGGAGCAGAAGTCAGATTTCCTATCGCTACCCCTATTATTCCCCAATAGTATCTTTGCTTTATACTACTTACAGAGAGAGTTTGAGTGCCAACTTCAGGCAAAGGCAAAACTTGTAGCTGTGATTAATTTGTAGCCCTTTGCCAAATGCTGTCATTACTGCATGCTGAGGTTGCTAGTAGATCTGTGCCGGGATGTAGGCACTCCTATTTCCAGTAGGAAACAAATTCCCAGCAAATAGAAGAGGGCAAAAAGCTCCTGCTGTTGGCCCAGGGTATGCACAGCGCCTCTCTGCCCATCTTTAGCATCATTAAGTTCCTGATTCAGTAGAACAGAAGGCAATCCTTATAAAGCTTTCACTATTTTCCTTTGCTCTTTGGCAATGAGCGCTGTCTTTACTGCAACCAACCGCACTGCCTGACATTAATTTTGCTGGCTATCTGTTGACAATTGCTGACTGTTCCCTTCTGACTGATAACTGCTGCCCTACTGCCAGACTGCTTTTTGGCTACAGATTAGAAATGTGAGTCCCAGGGAAACTGGGTGTAGAAGGAAAGGGAGAACAGCATTGAGCAGCAGAACAGACTGCTACCCACCTTTTCCCACAGCTAAGAAATATGGAGGGGTTTAAAATTTCTGGTTGATCATGAAAGCTCTATGAAGGTTTCTAAATTTTATGTTATATCCTCATGTAGGGATATAACACATATCTTGGGTAAAATAACAAACATTAGTTTCCAGCAGTCTGTGAGCTATGCAAGATCAATCTTGCATGCCAGGGAAAAGTCCACACCAAGAGCTTTTTGGATTTATCTTTAAAACCTATTTAATTGTATACATTAAATACTTTTTTTTAGGATGCATATAATATGTGACAACTGCTTAAATAATAAAATGTCTCTGTGACCGCATAGGAAAACTTAAGCACATTCAGTTCAGGAGAATTATTTTGGGGTGTTTGTGCAAGTCTGTTTAGAAGGAGACAAATAGAGCACACTGTCTTTTTAAATCTAGTGGGAGAAGAGCAAACGTGCCTCTAAATCACATTACACAGGTTGAGTCCCTCTGATCCCTGTAGATGTGATGGTACTTGCATTACAAAGGGCAAGGGGTAATCTAAAGAACATCATATTCCCAGAGACAGGGTGAAAAATAGATGTACAGATATATTCTTACAACTCTTTATTTTGCACAAAGAATAATTAAGCAAACTCAGAAATACATAAAACCCTTTTTCCAATAGAATATTAGTGAAAGAAATTTTATCTTTGAGAGTTTGCAGAGCAGAGGACATTCAGGAGGAGCACTGGGCTAAGAATGAAATGGCTCTTCAGAGCTTAAAAGATCAGAAGCCTGGAAGGTGGCACAGGTTGGGAAAGTCATGACTGAGAAACCTGAACACTGGTGGAGAGGGCCCCATCTTAGCCCAGGAAAGAAGTTTGCAAGAATAAAACCACTTCCCTCAACCCATGCCTCATCTGCAGCCAAGGGCAAAGGAGAAGTGTAAAAACAGTCTCACCAACAGTCTCACCAACATGCCCTGGGATTTTTCTGCACTGTTTGGGTTGATGACATTTACTGTATAAAACAGGAGCCTTTCATTTGATTCTCACCCTGTGCCCTGACAAGATTGCCTGTATTTAAACCATTCCAACTGTTTTTTGGGCTTTTTCTTTATTTCCTGAAGACTGTCCTCGCTTCCCAAACCTTCTACTCCACTGGTCCAGTGTCCTTCTTGGAAGAAAGAAGTGTTACAAAATAAACTAGCACACAAACCACATCCAGCAAAAAAACTTTAATGTCAACATTAATGGGGCTGTGGAACAGAATGGGACAGCATAGGGGCAATTTGGAGCTCACCCCTCTCAGCACAGCAGAGATTAATGCCATCTTAAGATGGCTGCCTGGCATGACTTGTTATCTTTTCTCCCTAGAGAGTGGTTTACTTAGATCCTTTTGGCTGTCTTTGCCCTGAAAGGTGGGTTTGTCAGACTTCTGCTCTTCTTGTTGGTCTGGACTCTGCAGCTGGTTCACATACTAAACTTTCACCTTAAAATTTAATATTTTTAATTTAAACCAAACTGGAGGGGTGTCTAGCCTTGAACATCTAACAGCCAATAGCTTGGAATAACCTGCACTATGGGGATATATTACTGAGGGGAACTGTGACTTTAGCAGTTACTACATTGGCAAGTGTCATCTGTGTTTTGTCATCTCCTGCCCTGCATCCTACAGTTACTGTATGATGGTTTTCAATCCATTTTAGCCTTTCCATGTATCAGTTGCCCAGTCTGTAAAACTGGAATAGCAACTTCTCTTCCTTTATCTTTAATTACTATAAAATGGTTGAAGGGCTTGAAATAAAAACCAAGGCAAAATTAAAATATACAAATAATACACAGGAGTGCTGAAAATGGTTAAATATTATGATCTGTTTTCATCACACAGGAAGGGTCCAGGTATTTTTCAGTGTTCTCCTGCGGTTTTCAGTAGGGGGTCTTGCTGAGCATTTTTCTCCACCCTCAGTGACATGATCATGAAAATTTAGAAAACCAAAGCAATTTCCTGCACTGCTGCTGAGCCACAGTGCTTACTGACTTACTTTGGATATCTGGAAGGTGTTGTTTCTTAATGGCAGTTCTTGGATGGCAGAGCTGATGATGTGTGTTTATAGCACTGGCTGCTGCTGCTAAAGCCAGTACTTGGGTGAGTTACTGTGAAATGAGAATGCTCTGGCACCATGGGAGTCACTGCAGCAATTTTGGGTGCCAGCAGACAGCATGCTGAAACTGCTGCCAGAGGTGAGCAGCAATGCTAGATTTCTGCTTGGATGAATAACTCCTTGTAACTTTGACAAGGTAGCAGTGAAGTGTGAGAGATCTAGGTCACCTTGCAATAATACAGAATTAGGAGCAAGTTTCTCAGCCCACAGAGACCTTATCGTGTTGTAAAGAGCAGTGGCAAAGAAGAGGCCTCCAGAGCAGGGACAGTGGGACTGAAAAATATTGTAATGCAGGACATTGCTCCTCCAGCCAAACAGGCAAAAGCAGAGAGCTGAAGCAGCACTACTGGAATGTGTGTCTTCCCTCAGCCAGTGAGGGTTTTCATAGCTGTATGATGCTAAGGAGCAAGTCCTCTTCTTAAAGCCTAACTAAGGTCAGAAAAATCTGTCTTAGCTAAACTGATTCTGGAGGTATTAGAAAACAGAAGTACTTTTTGTTCCGTTGTTTTTTTTTTTTAACCAGAGAAAGAAAATACGGTGAGAAACTATGGGGTCGGCTTAGTGTCTCTGCCAGTGCAAACTAACAAAATTTTGATTGTTTCTAAGAGGTGGCATTAAACATGAAAATGACTTCCTACACTTGCTGCTATGTGCTCCTGGGCTGATCAAGCTTGAAACCTACATGCAAAACCAAGGCAGAAAAATCTTGACATTGCTGTGTCTTCCTTTTAAGGAAGAACTTTGGTATTTTGTATGGACAACGTGAAATGGCTGGGCAGGTTTAAATCTTTGACTTTGCAAGAATGAATCACATCAGACGTAAAAGCTTCAACTGTTCAAAACCACGGTGCTTGGAGCAATTGGAGTTTTTTTAACTTCCCTGTAGAGATGAGCAAAGATTTATTTAAAGAGGAAAAAAAGAGATTAATCAAATTTGGCAACATATCATTGTACCACTTAACATATTCCAGGCAAGAAATGTCACCCATTGTTAGCATTATTGTTGAAGGACAACAATCTTGTTTGAAAGACCTACAGGTATTAGAGAATTTTCACAGGCCTTGGCAAACAGTCAATTGTCCATATTTTAACATATTCAAACCATGCTGCTCTTCTGTTTTAAATTTCACTTGTTTCACATCCCAATCATTCTGTCTGGTTAAGCCTGGTTTGCAGGTTAAACCATATGGAAGTCATAACTTATTTTTGTTTTGATATGCTTTGATAGATTTTGTTAGTTCCAAATTCAGGAATTCAATCTGTTTTAGGGAAGACCTAAATCGTAACTTAAAATTTTACTTGAAATCAGCAGAAATTGAACTTAGCTTTCTGTGTATTTCTTAGTAACGTAATTTGAAGAATTTCCTTGCTGAAGATGTTTGCATATTGTGAAATTTCTACACCCAGAGAATGTTTCTCAGGGCTTTTGCTGGACCTTCCCTACTTTCCATAGGAAGAGCTGTGCTAAGTAATAGCATTAGCCGCTCTTTCAGACCCCACCTCTGGAGCCCTCTTCATCATTTCGCTACCCTTCATGTGAAGGTGATCTGCATCATGTACTAGCGAGTTATCATGGATCCCCCACTGGGCTAACCTCATGCCCACCAGGTGGACACTTTGTCTGCAGTCCCTACCACACCAGTATGACTCATACTGCATGTTTCCCTCATGTATATGGACTTTTCCATCTGGTCATTCTCATTCTGCAGTAGCTTCTCCAGGGCTGCTCTATGTCAGATCACAGGTGTCTTGCACTCAGCTATGTTTCAGCTTCTCCTTCAACACCCCTGCTTCTTTGCCTCAGGAGTAGGCAGCAAAACCATACTTACAATTATAGTTACTTTTCCAAAACTGTCTGTGCCCACACCTAGCTATCAGTTTCATCACCATTAGATCTCATCTTGATAGCTAGGTTTCCTGTTTTTCAAGCTCTGGAGTGCATTGCTTTGGCCTTTTATAGTAGCATTTGCCTTTCATCTTCATGACTTATATTGTAAACCGGAGACAGTTTTTCCAGTAGTAGTCACATCAGGACTGTAAACACAGCTAAAGGTCTGGTTTTATTGCCATAACAATCAAGAAATATACATCCTATTGTCCTCAACAAACTGGTTCTTCATTCTATTCCTCTCCCATATAATTTTCAAAATTCCTGTTTGAGTATAATCTGTAGTCTAGGTGTATGATTCTAGATGCATGATCTTGCTTTTGGCTGCGTTAAGTCTACTAAATGTGGCTAAGCAAAGTTTAATAAAGTGCAATATGAGTAGGAACATGTCAGCTCTCTTGCTGCTTTTCCCTCTACTGTTTTACAAATTTACATGGCAGTATTTTGCTCCTTGCTGACTGGTTTGCTGAAAGTACCATGTCTTATCAGCTTTATTTGATTAACATAATTAGAAGATTTTAAAGAAAAATATGTGTAACTTTAAGGATATTAAAAAGGCCATCAACAATTTACTGGTACTATACTGATGGAAATAATGCACCATTATGTCTGCTTCATCAATTCCAGAACTTGACTAGCTAACTCGAAAAATTCTTTTGCATATAAAAGAAAGTTCTTATCTTCATTAACATCTTTTCCACTAGTGCTTTTTCTTTTGCTGTGATCATTCTGAGAGCACTTTCAAAGTGTATCTTATAAATATGAAGGACTATTTGCATAATCTAGTATCAGTTCTGAATTTAATGCAAATTCTCATCAAAAGGAAGGTACATGGAAACTGCTGCAAACTTCTATCACAAATATTTTGGTCCAAAAATTAACCACTATTCCTAAGCATAAATTTATGATGAAAATTATTGCAAGAATCTCAGCATATTGTATTTTAATCACAAATACTGTTAACTAGAAAAGTGATGCCTTTTCAAGTACTAGAGGAAACAAATGCTATACAACCTAATTGTTACAGAAAAGTAAAAAACAATGAAAACAAACCAATCAAAAAGCAAAAAACCAAAACAAAACAGGAGAAGATTAAGTGAAAGATTACAACCACAAAAAACATAATGAAGTGAGATTCTATGGATAAGAAACCAAGTTTTCAAATTTTAATCAGCAATTACTTGATCATGGTATGTTAAATATCTTTATAAGTAGTTATCCTTAACCACTGGTGCAAGGCTTGCTCACCTGATAGAAAAAGCAGCAGCAGACACCAGCAGCTGGCAAATCAGCCCAGGGGAAATACATACCCAAAACAAGGGATATCTTCCTCTTCAAGGAATGTCGGTTGACCTACACCAAAATATTTACAGGGCTGAACCATCCTTACCTGCCCATGTGCATGGACATACACTGATGTGCTGAACACATCAACTGAACACAAGTTATTGGTCTTAGGGTAGCAGTAACTGGGTAAAATTCAATGGGCTACTGGAAAAAGTAAGTGTTTCCTACCTATGAGTTAGAGGCCCCATATTACGAAAGAAAATTAGAAGGTCATGCACAAAGAGGTGAGTTAAGAAATCTCTAGGAAATACTGAGAAAGATTTTGGATGACTGATTTTTTTTGGGAGCAAAAAAATTCACATCTCCCAACTATTTTCTTCTTTCACACTACGGTATAACTCTTCTCTGTAATCTTCCTGATGAACAAAGGTGTTTATGTAAGCTAGGTGTAATGTTGCTGCATGATCTACACCTTTCTTATTAAAGCAGCTGAGGACAATTTTTCACCTCCTGATAAGGAGTCATCAGCATATTGTAAAGTTGAAATTAGAAAAATTAGAAATATTCTAATGCAATTTCTGGTTTTAAAGTCTATGACTACAATTGAAAAATTCAGAGGATGAACAGTCACAAAGAATGCCAAGGTCATGCAACAACAGCTCAGAGAAAACATTTAGGTAAAGGTCTTTTTTTAAAAAAAAATCACCTAACCATGTACTTGTTTGGAAGATACAAATTTTAAAATAGTACAGATTTTTTCTTTTTAATTCTTGCTTATCCTGTTCAAAACCAAACACATCATTACTGTGAAGTTTTTGGTGTACTGAGAGGGAAAAAAAAAAGATTCAGTAAGTGAAAAATGACAAGTTTTGAAAAGGGAAATGCCATGTACCCTAGTAAGTAACTTTGAGAATGTCCTGTAATTTTGCTGTCCTAAATTCACATGACAGGAAGAGTGAACTTGCATCAGAAGTGCTGGTGAGGACACCAGGCAATAAAAGCCCACAGGAACACTTTCTTGGTGTGGCACAGCAAGTGTGGAGCATCTGAAGCAATGGTGTGTCTGGGGCAGACCTCTCCCTCGGGGCTGGTCCTGCCACACTGCCATGGAAGTCATCAGAGAGGAATAGACACTTGCAGGGCATGGGTCAGGCAGATTCTCTACTGTCTGTGTCTAAGGCTGGCTGAGACATGGTCCAGCCAGTACAATTACAGGCATTTCACTGAACCCCGTTGTCCTACAATTTTCCCCATTTATTTGGTTTGGTTGGTTGGTTTTTTCCCCTAAAAGTAACTGCTTTCAAATGCTGGTAATTTGTTTTAGCAGGAATTGCAAGGTGGGAGCATCCTCTGTAAAAATATTTTTTCTTTTTATTTATTTAAAAATTATTTTATTAAAAAAAGAATATAACTTCACAACAATCAGATTTTACAAAAGACGTTTATGATTGATGTCAAAATCATTTATATCACATCTGGAAACTGTTATAAATAACATATAATGAATAAATTGTTCAACTGTGATGGTTCCAAAAACTTCAAAACATTAAGGCTTGTCTGTTCCCCTGCGTGTATCACTCTCTTTAGCAAAATAAACAAGATTTTGCATTTTTTAATATTTTAGAAAATCACTTTTCAGTCTTCCATTTCTACATGAAGTCCCCATTGTTCCTTGAACTGCAGGAGATACATTTCTTGGTCCTCAGATGATTCACCAGATACCTCTTTCTCATAGAGTCTGAGCAAAATTCCTTCTTTGTTGGGACCATCACACTTGAATACTCCTTCGCACACCTGATTTTCAACACTGGACAAAGTAGGAATATACAGTCTTCTACTGTGAGGATCCCAATCAACTAAAATGGTCTGCACACCTTCTTTCTCTGTGAGGCCCCGTGTGATTTTTTCCAGCTGATGATAGGATGTCTGCCCAGATTTTTCAATATCCAGGTCCACGAAGTTGATATGGGTCTCACCTGGCAATTCATCTGCTGCATCAACCACCTTCAAATTAAGTTCCTCTGTTTTCTGTCCCAAACAAAGGTCTGCTACCATTATCTCTAGCTGGGGGGAATATGGCTGTCCTGTTTCCATATCAACCAAGTCCCCCAAAGTAATCTGTGGCTCACCCTGTAACCTCCTGGGCGCAGAAAACTTCTCTTCTAGTTTCTGACCAGGACTGAAGTCTTCAGCCCTTACATCATGTTCATACTCTACAACCCCTGCATTTTTATCTCTCCAAGTATTCTGTGTTCCATGAGATGCCCAGTTTCCAGTTTGGTCCCCTTCCAGCACAGTATCTTCTTTGAGTGAAATCTCTTCACGTGAAATATCAAAAAAATATTTTGCTTTCAGCACTTGTTTAGAAGGCAAATCCTTCCCTTCAGTGTCACTGTAAACAGTGTTATAATGAGGACTTTTCCTTTCTGATAGATGACTGGATTCCTTACAGTCATCACAGTGAACAGTGATAAGGTTGAGCATTATTTTTTCACTTGGTATGAAAACCTGTTCCTTGCATTTGTCAGTGTACTGCCACACCTGGAAAGTAAGAAATATTTTGAGTGAAGTAGAATAAAAATACCATCTCACTGCTTCTTATACCATCTCATATTTTTAAAATATAAGGCTAGGTTAGACCATATTAGGAAGTTATTTCACCTTAGGGAAAAATAAAGTTCATCATACAAACATTCAAGAGCGTCCGTATGCTCCCATTTTTTTATTCTAAAGTAAAACTATATCATGACCAGTTTTAATATCCCTTTCCTCCCCTTCCCCGTGTCAAAATAATGGTTAGAGCAATTCTGTCAAACATGGGGTTTGTTTCCAAACCAGCATAAACTCAAGTCACTTTGGAGAAAACATCAGTCTTTGTTTTTGGACCAAAGACTACCGAATCTATTCCACTCCTTTTAACAAGTGAGGAGAAAATGCAGTCACAACCAGTTCCCACAAGCAGTGTCAGGTAACATGTTAATGTATAAATTACAAAGAATAAAATAATACCATGTTTCCTTTCAGAGAGGGAGCTACACATCAGGTTGAAGCACAGTGTGCAAGAGCCTGCACTGTGTAGTCTGCCACAGGCTGCTTTTGTGACTCTGTGCAAAATCATCAAATTAAACAATGGGGATCTTTCTGAAATGAGTAAAATTTTGGACAGGAATCAACATTGTGTGGGCACTGGTGGAGTGAATAGGAAGAAAACCAGACGGTGCATTTCAGCGCTTCCAAGCTTGAATGGAAGACTAAGACCACTAATGGATGTACCAAGTAGTCTGAAAGGTCACACAGGTCAGAAGTGCTGGACCAAAACAAATGGTTTATTCCATGTCCCCCCAGACACAGGGTGCACATGTGGAACAGTCTATATGTTGGGAAGCTTAATTAAAATACCAGGTCTATATTCATTTGTTACCTTAACATTGACTGAATCCAGAGGTGGAGAAACAAAACTGAAGCTCCATGATGGTCATTAAAAAGTGCAATGAACATATAAAAAAATTTCCCAGCATTCAAATTACATCTTTATTAGAGTAAAAAACACCTGGAGTTAGGAGTTTAGTCTGCTACTGAGTGGGAATTTTTCATTAAGTAGCCCTTCATGCTTCTGAACTTTAAAGAGCTCTGTCCTGTTAGCTCCCCAAGAGACCAAGCTATTTCCCCATACCATGACCTGTGTCCCAGGAACAAAACATAAAGAATAAGATTGAGACAGACTTTTTACTAGGGCCTGTAGTGACCAGGGACAATAGTTTTAAAATGAAAGAGGGTTCATTTAGACTGAATATAAGGAATAAATTCTTTACTGTGAGTGTGGTGAGGCACTGGAATAGGTTTCCCAAGAAGCTGTGGATGCCCCATAAGTGCAAGTGCTCAAAGTCAGGTTGGATGGAGCTTTAAGCAACCTGATCTAGTGGCAGATGTCCTTGCCTATGTCAGTGTGGTTGAACTAGATACCTTTGAAGGCCCCTGCCAACCCAAACCGCTCTGTGATTCCACAGTTCTGAAATAAAACCAGTGCCTAATCAAGTGCAGGAGGTGCACATCTGAACACACTGCAGCAGCTGCTGCTCCAATCCTTCTGAGCCCTTCTGAACTCACTGTCCCTCTGTGAAGATTTCTCCTGGCCCCTCTGCACTTTTCTATTCTTCTTCAGCAAGATCAGCACGTTGAAACCAACTCCCTTGTATCTCCCATCCCACGGTGTCGCACAGATTGGATTAACATTGAACTCTTCATTCATTATTATAATCACAGGTTTATGGTTGAGCAACTTGCTTAAAGATACCTGTGAGAAAGTTCTGCTGAGCTCATGAGCTGGAAACCAGTAACATTTCATAGACTTCACATGTTCTTTCTAAGAATCAATGAACTTTGCAGCACTAAGAAATTCGAGAACATTTTTTGCAAAAAAAGTGTATTTGAGCTGTCTAAATAATAGGATGTGCTTGTTTATGCATTTTTGGGTGTTAGGAAATGGTACAGTATTTCAAAGTATTCTTGAAATCCAGGTTAAATTATCTGTATGATGCAGATGTGTTAAATCCTTTACAATCACAATTAAGTGGAAAAATCGGGTAATACCGAATAATAGTCCAAGAAAACATCATGGTGTTTCTGTACTGCTTAATTGTCTTCCCTTCTTCTTTCTGACTTCAACAAATTAATAACTTTTGTTCAACTGATTTTACACAGTGCTTTATCTTAGATAAATTTATGGAGTTTTGACATCCTGAAAGACCTTGCCTAGTGCACCTCAGACCTTGCTTGAGGCAATGACTTCCCAAACCAACAGCTCTGTTCTGATCATGGCAAACTTGAGTTATTACTCTGTTTTTCTTGCATTTAATAACCCTCAATGTGGTTTCCTTCTGTTGAAGGAGTGGCAACTAGAGCTTTTCTTTCGAGCTACTCACAGTTTCCTCCAAACCTGCTTGGAACCCTGCAAAACACACAGCTCTGCTGTGAGCACCAAGGTTGGCAGTGACCTCCTGCAACAGAAGACACTTACCAGGTTTGTTGGATGTTTTTGTTTGTGGACGTGAATATACCTGTGCACACAATAGCATGCCCCAGAAATAAAAAGGAGAGCCAGCATGGTAGGCATAATATATCCAAATGTGATTGTTACAGTCTCATCTTCTGTTTTATCTGTTAATAAAACAAAAGTTTTAATGTGTGTAGACAGTAATACGTGCATTCACCACATTGTATTTTGGACACAGAATGCAAATGCTTTAGATAAACAAGGAATTTGCAGGAGATGAAAAAATATATATTTGAGCTACAGGACAATTATTATTGTTGTATAAATGATAAATTAAATTCTGAAAAGAAGTAACAACATCTCCCTTAGGTTCTCCTGTTGCTAACGTCAGATTGACCCAGCTCTGCTACTCCCAAATTGCATTCAAGGAGAAAAAACATTCTCCATGCACTAAAACTCAAAGAATGCAGATACTTTTCTTCAGAGGTACTGATGTACCTTCCAGTCACTCCCAGCTATGCCTTATTAGAGGTAGTTTTTTTCACTGGTACAAGTGCACAGAGAAGGGAGAAAACATGCTAATTATCACTCTCAAAATGGATACATAAAAAACTCACAAATTCAATCACCATGGTTTTTTCTAACTTGCCACCTCACACATACCTTTCAATGTAGTAATGCAATGTTCTTTGGAGAAGCCACTGTCCAAAACTGGTGTGGTGACATGTATCTGTGCACTGACACAATAAGCTGTTCCAGGTTCTAACCAGGGCACAACCAAGGTGTTGTTGCTGATGGAGAAGAGCCACTGGAAGACATTAAAAAATATTTTCCCCCCTTTAACTCCTGAGGTACAGAAAGGTCATGAGCACACATTTTCTAGAAAGATGGATACTCTAAGAGCTGCCAGCTGCATCCTTTTCTTCCAAATGCAATCAACATTCAAGTTACTTATTAAGTCACATCCTCTGATTACTTTCTCTTCCAATCAAAGATTCTTGTACCACCACTGAACATTTGCACGCTTCATATGAAGCAGGGCCATTGGCCACTACTGGCCCACAATCTTGTGCTGATGTTGCAATAGAGCTAAAGCATCATTCCAGCCCTCTCCTGACACACAAACAGGTACATGATATGGTTCCACAAAATATTTCAAACTGGGATGATCTGGATGAGATAGCAGCCTTAGGGTAACCAGGATTTATGTACACCTTGGAGTCCAAAGTAAAGTAATTGCTGTATTTCCTGCACCTTTGTGAAAAAAAACCCTCAACAAACCAGCCAAACAAAAAAAAAACCCAAACAAACAAAACCAATCAAAACACCAAAGCACTTTTGTCTACTACGCTTTGGCTGATCTTGGCATTTCAAGAAGCACAGAGCACAGATTTAATAGGAGCAGTTCTACAGCTTACCCGCTTCTTTGTTTTTTTGTTGAGGACAGACACGTTGTACTGTAGGCCAGGATACACCTGAAGTAGAGATATGGATTCTTCCTCAGGATTACTCTTCCACTTCTCAGGAGCAGTCAAAATGATTGAAATAGATCTGTCAGTAGAAGACACACTTACCATGGGTGGATCTATTTTAGCTGGAAAAATGAACATGTACAAAAAGCGGTCAAATTCAGCAGAAGTATGCTGGTTTGACCAATTTCATCAAATCGATCATATGATATTTTTGCAATGTTTAGGGGAGTCTAAGTAGAGCTTTGAATAATTAATCTATATTGATAGAAAATTATTTGATCAGATAATTAAGAGGATCTTTACAGGGAGAAAGTGAACACTGACTTGGAATTTTGCCAAGGAATTCCTGGGACCTTACAGGATAAACAACCTTGAAGCCCAATTTACTAAAATAGACTGAATTACCAGTATGTTTTCAGATTACCTGGCACAGATAAGAAATATTGGGCTCTAGAGTATGCTTACTGATTGGTTTAATAAAGCCTTTTCAAAACCAGTTATTTACATTGTGAATGTCCCACGGGTTTTATTTGCCTTGAGTAAGGCTTTACCATAGCATTATAAAGGATTCAGTATATAGCAAATTATATCTATATATCTATGTATTTATATACGTCCAGATCCCAACTTTATTTCAATTACTTCTGTCAAAATCAGAATAAAATAATAAACGTGAAACAACTGCAAAAAAAAAAAGTAACTTGATGCTAAAATTAAAATATCATACACTGTGAAGGCACGTGCAGTCTGAGCACACATTATTAATCAAGGCCACTGAACATCTGGCTGTGTGCTTAGGTCCCCTTACTGTCTGTTAGAGGGTTGAAACGTGTGGTTTCCATCCAGTCAGAGCACGTCCCATTGAGGAATGCTTTAACACTTGCATAGTATTGTTCTTCGTAGTCAGAGGTCTCAGTGGAGAGGTCACACCATGTTCTGTTTATATTCCTGCATTCTGGCTTTCTAATCCATTTGCCAACACCGTATCTACATTGAAAAGAAAGAGAAAGGAGCTGTACAAAATCTATTTCCATTATATTAGTCACCTCATAATATAATTTTCTCTGCTTTATTTTGGCTGATAAAACAGTTTCTGTGTTTAACAGAAATTTGAAATTTCAAGGAATCCCAGCTTCAGCTGAGATGAAGCACAAGACTTCCACAAGTTTTTAATGAAAAATAAATTAGAGTAGGCCCTATCCAGAAGAAGCCAGATGAAACTAACTGGGATGTTAGTGATACCAATCTAAGTCAAGCTTTGCCTGTGCAGACCAGAGATCTCTCAACTGCAGTCTCCACAGCTTTAGTTTAAATTCTAAACACATGACAACAGAGATAGGACAACTATTTATATGGAAACAAAGAGTTCAGTCAGGATGGTCAGTCATTCATCCTCAAGTATGGACACAGATGATGCTCAGGGTCTCCATAATGAATGACAGGAGACTACTCATTCCTGCCTGATGTCTCGTTTTCTGGTTTAAAAGAAAGACTCAACTGGAACACAATGAACTTCAAAACCCTTCTAGCTGAAAAAAGGGTTTTGAAAAAAGGGTTTGAAGAAAGAAGCATATATCTGCTACCACCAATGCCTGACTGCTCTTAAACTGACCAGCTCTTAAACAATGATTGAACAAACCAAGAGTTCCTTGGAAAATTCCTGTTTGGATTTGCTCAGAACCTCCTACTCCCTAAATTCACATTAGGAATTCCCCCTTTGGCTGCTGATTAGTACGGGCATGTGGCAGCTCCTGCCTGTCTGCTGGATCACTCACCAGCATTTTCCACCTATCTCAAGGCCTTGCTTTCCTGGGTGGGTAGAGGCACACGAGTGTTCTTGTGTTCAGTGTGAAAGATGGCCACACCTATGGCTACAGACTCTTAATGGATAAGCTGGCCCTTCAGAGTCAGTGCAGCCAGTTCTCTCTGAACATTTTACCTCCCAGACAATAGTCCTGGTTTCACTAAGGACAGGGTTACTTCTTGCAGTAGCCATGAGGGGGTGGAGCCTGGAGCTGTCTGGGCATGGCCAAAATCCTAATGTTATTCCGTACCATCTTGCATGATTGCCAGGAGCTTGGGAAAAGGGCTCTCTCTCCATTCCAAGAAGAAAGGTGATCCTTTCCAGTGCAGGAAGCCTGGCAGATGGAGCAGTGTGGTAACACTGGTCCTGACCAGAGGGAGCAGTTTGGGTGGCATGGCTGCAGTCAAGTTGAGCTCTGCACTCTCTCCTTTGTACACTTTTATCATTAGTATTGCTGCTGTCACTGCTCATTGTCTTATCTCATTGCTGTTCCCAGTAAATAGTTCTTATCTCCATCTGTGATCTTTGCCTTTTTGTGCTTCCAGCTGGAGGTGGAGGGGAAGCAAGTGGCACCATGTTTCTTTTAGCAGAACTACTGAATTGGAGAACACCATCCCTAAACTATGACAATAATTACTGCTCACTCTGTAACTGCTGAGCACTCTCAAGTTACAGGAAATTTCTAGAGATCAACATTCATTTTACTGTTCTGAAAATGTTCCTAGATTGAGGAAAGTGTAAATATTAGAGGTAAAGATTGGGAGCATTACACAATCTGTGACAACAGTGCTACACCTATTTAGAAGCCAAACTTCTATCACTGCCCTTCAGAATGATGCAGTGCTCTCTTAGTGGGAATAAAGGAAATGGAGTCTGGCTCTCATGAAAATTCCTTGATACCCTACTAAGGTGCAGACTTTGACAATGTAAGGGCCTGATCCCAACCAGATTACTTGGTTTTGTACAATGCTTGGTAACATCGGTGTATTTTCTCCTAGAGAGGCTTGCTGGATCAGAAGAAATCTGGGGTAGTGGGTCTGTCAGGAAAGAGCAATGACACACTGGGTATTATTAATATTGATTGAATCGTACATCTCCATATCCGTTTAAATGTGTACAGAGGATATATATGGACATATACTACTCCACAGCACAATTCTTCTTCATCCTTCTTCTCATTTTAGGAGGAATGTCTCTGAAAGCTTCCATAGTATTGCTTCCTCCACTTCTTTCATTGGAAGAATCTCCTAACATCTTATGCATTTTTTAACTTGGTGTGAAGTAAACAGTGCCAGAAGCAGAAGTTAAAAACCACATTGTGAAATGAAGGCTAGCTCACACTTCAGTTCTTTCTTTACTTTATATCAGCAATACCTTGCATGAAGTTGGGTTTTCTTTTTAAATTATTAATTGAAATTCTAAAATAAAAGTCAGTGGGAGATAAAATAAACAAGCCAACTTACACTGCATACTTCACCTTGTAGAGTACTCCATCATCTGTGCCTTCTGGTGCTGACCAGTGAAGGACATTCTTCATATTTATAGATTCAAAACGGACATTCCTAGGGTTGGGCAAAGAACAGTACAACTCTCCTGAGAAAGAAAATAAGAAAGGAACAACAAACACTAAGAATGAGCAAACACATACACTCCCAAAGTAACCAAAAGAGACAGTTATTTTTAAAAAGGCCATAAATTCTACGTTTTTTAGTGTTCAAAGCATAATGTGGTTGGCTATGGAAAATCAATTTTTTTTACAAGTGTCCCTACCTAGTGCAGTTTCAAATTCCATCTTTACAAGTGTGGTTTTTTTCTAGGAAAAATGGCTTTGCCATTTATGACAGGCATGGAAAGGGACTGGAAGCTAAAACTAGAACAGCTTGGCCTAAAAGAGACACACATTTTTAAAATTGCAACTGTATTTGAAGATCAGAAAAAATTTAACACTGAAAATTCAAAAAATATCCTTGATACTTGACTAGAATCTTCTTGTAGCTGAGTGGATTTTTAAAAGGCAAACCAGGCATTTTAAAAAAAGACACACAGAATCTACTGCAAACACAGCTTTACAAACTGAAGTATGACTTGGACTGGATGATCACAATTGTCCCAGTGTCATTTGACGATCCCTTTTGATTCTCCCGAAAGTCAAAAACAAACATCTGCTGTAAGGTCACACATCTAATTTGCTGTTCATTGCACTAGCTTTTGAAATTAATAAATAGACAAATTTGGGTATCTTAAGAACACAATTTCAGATCTTTCTAATACCCACCTCTAACCTAATAAATGTCATGACATTTCTAAACTGCTTGCAAAACGAAGCCTGTGGGCCCAAGGGAAGAATCCCAATTTCAAAGTTATGACTCAAGCTTCAGTTACTCCTGCCATGCTCTGTGGGGAGCAAGCCTGAGACCAGCCCTGAAGCTGCCACTGCTGGGAAGGAGCTTCTCTTTGCATGTAGCCACAAGAACGTAATAAGGAAGAGAAAAAGTGACTCTACGGTTTTTCAGGACTTTTCAAAACCCTTTAATCTCCTCCTCCGGGAATGCAGTTCTAGTTCTTGAGATAACAAAATGAGGCAATAAAAGGGGGAAATATATCAACACAAACAGTGGGAACTGGTTCAGGTGGATAGTCCTTGAGCTGTTACTTCTGTAAGCAGACTACAGGGTATTTCTGTAGTATATTTCACTATTACTAAAGCAATAGTGTTCATCCTCCTGTATATGTAACATATAGTTGGTTTTGTAGGCAAAAGTCACAACCATTTTCCTGATTAATATGCAGACTTCCATCTGCCTTTGAGCCAAACAGTAAAAGCTTTTTTTCTCTTCAATACATTTATTAAAACAATCTCCTTGCAATTCTGTAGAGACCTATTACTTCAAACTGTGTCAGTGAAAACTCTTGGTTTTCCAAGCCTCTGGCTGCTCTAGTATATGCGTACACCTGTATCTTCAGATCACAATACTGTTTATGGAAGGTATTTCTAATGTTGCTCTCTTTTATCTCTAGCACTTAGTGTTCAGTGGCTTCCATTTTCTAGTCAGAGAACAAGTTTTGTCAGGTATAGTCCTTAGGGCAATCTTATCAATTTACAAAAAGTAGAAAGTCCCATTTCCTTGACACTTGGATGCAGAAATGTCCCAAGACAGTCAGCCTGTATGACCTCAAACTATAGACTTGGTTGTAGCAACATAAAAAAAGTTCCAGGGTGCCAGAGAATATAAAAGCAGCAAAACGGGATCTTCAGGAATTTGCCTTATTTTAACACTTGCTTCTAAGTGGGAGATACAGAATCTAGAAAATCAAAGGTTTTCATTTCCCCAAAATAAATGTCCTCTGCAATTGCTTTAAGTGAATCCAAATGTAAAGATGAAGCTGCCCAGGAGAGCAGAGAAAGTTGTTTGCCTGTACCTTTCCACATTTGTCCATCCTTATTTTAAAACATTTATATTCCTCAAGCACATTTTAAAGTAGCAAGAGTCATGGGTTTGGCTGTTATATTAAAGTATTTTTCAACAATTAACGTGTGAAACTGGCTTTTTGGCATTTTTAATTTTTTAAAAAAAATTTAATTTCCCTCCTCCCAGTGTGGTTTCTGTTGTGGTAAATGAAGTTTCAAAACAGAAACACTGACTGCAGCAGAGGAGCCAATCTCAGTATGCAGAAGCCACAAACTGTATCATTACAAGATCTAAAGCATTAGAATACTGCTGGTGTGCTCCCACCTACCCCCAGCTCAGTAAGATTTGGAAAGCAAAGGGACTGAGACCGTTAACTTTCCACAAGATGCAAAAACAGAGATTTGGTTTCTATTTCTGGTTTTGCCCCTTCACTAGAGGGCTCCTGCCCTTACAATAAATTGTGCAAGTTAGTTATATCACAATTCTGCACATGTAAAACAAGAATAAAACTACCATACTCCCCTATGTCTCCAGGAAGTGTTAAGAATAAATTCCTTCATGTCTATTTGGTGATTGACAGTATCAGGATGTGTAGAGAATAGACCATACATAGAGCTTGAACATTCCATGGTTATCAGTCAGGAAAGGATTCAAGTATATGCAACAGCTGCATGTTTCAATCTTTGAACTTGTCTTCAGTCTTTCAGTTTCTAGTCTTTAAACACATTACATCAGTTATATTCTGATTTAATTTTCATTTATTTGGATTAATGGCCTGGGTGTCACACAGAGCATTTTCAGTTTGTACTGGCCTAGGAGCAGAAATCAGACACGTATGTTGCTTTGCTAGGTTTAGTCTGCCACACTGATTGCTAGCAATGGCTGTCATTCACTTTCCAGTATAACTAAGCCACTTCATTTATTTATTGCATGGGAAAAAAATGGAACCCTTATTACTGTCTTTGGAAATGCTGTAAATCAAACCTTGAGTAATATCATTGTTTGCATCTTTATGACTGACATCTGGACTGAAAATAATAATATAGGCTTGCAAACTTCACCACCACAAGGAACAGCCAAGTCCTGATCTTAGAATAAGCTTTTTAGTGACACTCTCCAAAACAGGCGTGACTTAGCCTGAAAACACCTTTGCATGTGAGTGAAAAAACCCATTGACGTCAGTGAGATTATTCCCACGAGTAAAAGTCTGCATGGCAGGTGCTTCATCTTCTCTTTATGAAATCACCAGCTAGGTTTAAAAACCTGGACAGTTTTAATCACAGAGCTCCCTGCCAAGTACATGCCTTGCTCAAGTCAGCACTGTTCAAAGCTCAGTTCTGTTTATAGCCATATCTATCAATCTACACACATGCACAGACACATACATACAGACACAAGGGTAAACACCCATAATTTCCATGTTACAGCCATTACCCATTTAATGCATCTGTGTTTTACCTGCTAGGAGGCCCCCCTGCCTGTCTTGGTGACAAACAGCTGTGTTTAATGTCAGTGCTGCAGAACAAATACAGCTGCAACTACCCATGTCCTCTGGCTCTAAACAGATTTTTTAGCTTTGCATTTCAGTTGGGTAACTTTGCAGCAAGTGCAAAGCACAAAAATATATAAATACAGAAAAGTTTAGATTATTTTTTCCATGCAGTGGCAAAAATTTTGGAGTGGGGACAAGGCAGAGGACCCACTGAAAGCTGACCTATTGGTATCCAAGTGCCTCCGGTGTGGTCACTGTTGTTTACTCTAGCCCTCTCAAGCAGAGGGATCATCTGCTGTATTTTACTGTGGCACAGCACAGAGGTGAAACCACCGAATTATTCAATCAAATACAGCAACAAAGAAGACCACAGAATCTTCTAGACAACTGTAAGATACAATTTAAGGCAGTGAGTGATGTGGAAAGCATTAAGATAGAAAGATGAGCCTTACTCCAACAGCCTTGTTACCCACAGCAGTAAAAGCCAATAACTCCTCCCCTACAGTCATCTCAGAATTCAAAAGAGGAATTGCTTTTCTGACAATGGCAGAGACTTTGGCTTCAATTGTGGTTGTATTTTCTTATATAAAATTGGCCCTTGGTAGCACCTCAGATGGAAGGGAAACCTTCCTGCTGGGTACCGAATTTGTGGGCATCACTGCAGCTGTGCCTTGGCATTTGCAGCTGCCACTTCAAGGCCATGGATTGAAACCCCACTTACACACCTCAGAGAGGGGACTGCCTTTCAAACAGGCTGAGTGTCTGATTTACCTTTTCCCACTGGTAGCTTGGAGCCACCAGTGAAGCATCAAGCAATTAAGGATCACTCTAGGATACACTGCTTTCTGGCAATGAATGCTCTAAGCCACTGCTCTTTCTTTAATCTTTCAGTTCAGCTTGGGGTGACTTCACCATATTCCTCTGACATCTTGTTTGCTCCTTCTATGCTGTTGCTCTTCATTTTTTGAGGCATTTTTTACTCTCTTTTCTTCCTCCAGCTCATCTGTTTTGATTGTTATGCTGTTCTCAGTGAAAAACAGTCCTTCAAACGCATGTCTAAGTATAACAAGCATAAAAATGGTCATATTAAGAGCAAATGTCCATTTAGCATTATGCTCAGGGTCTCTCACAAGCAGAGCGCTGGGGCTGTCATTTCTGGAACATCTCCAGCTCAAGGCAAGTCAGCACTGGCACTGCAGGAATGCAAGGGAGTGCACCAAGTGGTAAACAGGGGGACTGAGCCAAAATTGGAGATATTAAGTTACACAGAGGAAAGGAAACCCAGCAAAGCCAGGAATACGCTTTAGCAAACTTATTACTTACTCATCATCTTAGCAACAATTTAAATAAATGAATAAACTTCGTAAAAATTAGGTGATCCTGAAAGCTTTTCTCTGTGCAGATTATTTTTGACTCAAACTCAGCAGACCGAATAATGAGGAAGAGAAGAAAGAGCAGGAGGGGGAGGAGGAGGGGTATGTAGGCTCCATTACAGCTCAGCTGTCTTTCTCCTAGTGGGTTGCTGGAACTCTGGTGCTGCTGGGTATGAAGTCAGGTTAGTGAAACCCTTTGACTTGAGCGGCTCTGGTGGGAATGTGGGGAGGAGCACAGAGGTGATTTCCTGTTGGAGTCATAGCAGCGCTCGAGAGATAACCACAAAGCACTCTGCTCTCCCACAAGAGGAGCCCGTCACTCCCATCACAGCCTCTTCAGAGGGGGCACAGGGGGAAGACAGACAAGGGCAGAAAGGCAAACATAAGACTGCAGGAAGACCGGGTGGTGGTGCAGATGGAAAAACTTGAGGGAAGAGGTGGGGAAAGGGGGGAGAAGGATGAGACTGGGACACGTGGGGTTTGTTTTTCAAGAAATGGGGAGGCTGCCATTGGAAACAGGTGAGACTGAGGAGGTAATTTCATCAGAGTGTGAGTGGAAGTACGGCCTGAAGAACAGGAGATACAGAAGTGGGACTGAAGCTATGGTTTGCCCTGACAGGCTCTCCTCCTCCATGTGAAGCCTTCCCATTATTTATCCAAACCATGTCCTAACTTACAAAGAAAACCTCTAAAGACAATATTGGTCAAAAGACATTTCAGACTCAGTCCAGAAATACCCAGCCTCAGAAAGGAGGAGAAAGTCTTCCCAGTCCATGGAAGGCTTGTTAGGAGGCAGCTGGAGAGGACTGTGACAGCTGACACCCATTCCTTTTTGCTAACTTGTATGAAATAAAATGAACTGAATTTTCTTCCCACTGTGTTGAAAGTTTGCAAGCACAAGAGTAGAGCTCCCACCCCCTTCCCCACGCCCTGTGGAAACACCTGTGCTTCATGCACTCCAGCAGGCGAAAGTTATTTTAAGTACGTTTTCTATTAGCTCTGAGCGACCAATACTGGCCTGAAACAAGCAAACAAGGTGAGTGAGATTCAAGGTAGGCTTGTCTAAAATTAGTCACAGCCCCTTCTAGGCTTTCAGAGTTGTAATCTGACTGAGGTGTTTTGTGCTTGATGGTTTGGTTTGGTTCCAGTTTGGTTCTTTTTGTTTTGTTTTTTAATTTAAAATGGAAAGGGGTTTTGTTAAGTAGGGCATGCAAAACCATTTTTTGTCAAAAAGAACTACATTAATTTTAAAAGCCCAGTAGTGACACAATGCCATGATATGACAGCTGTTTTTTAAAACAAATGTTTTGAAATTATATGAAATAGTAAAAATTGCCTGACTGTTTAGTGTTTAATATTGAGGTTCTTGTTCTCTACCTAGAACGTGTTTAGCGCTACCAATTTATTACTGCTTAGATCAATCAAAGAACAGCCAAGAAAATGCAAGCATATTTAGAATACCTTTGACATCTTACACGTGTTTTTCAGAGTATCCAAGAATTAAGCTTTCTATTTGAAATATTGTAAAAATGATGCTCTTTGACAGTTATCAGCCAAATTACCATACACCACATTTTGGTACATTCCTAATCCATCTTTACAAAAGATACCTGGTTTTTGCATATAAATTGAGCCAAAATTACGTTTGGCTTTCATCATTCAGCACTGACTAACAGCTATTAGACACCAACAGTCCAATTAGAACTAACAGAATTATATTTATTGCCTAATAAATGTTGCTCTTTGCTCTGCGACCTACTGATGGCTTTTCTAGAAAAGGGAGTTTGCTTTTCTTGGGAGTCAAAGCAATTTTAATGAGTGAAATACACAATTCTGAATCCACATTTTGCCTTGCACAGGTGATTGCATGTAACATTGATGGGGGATGAGCACTTGCCTTTCTTTCTGAGGGAAAGACAATCCTAAAAAGATGAAAGTTGAACACCACCTGTGCCTGAGACCTGAGAGGAAGGGCCAACACTCTCAGAAACCTTGTAATGCCTCACCTCTCACAGGCAATGCCTCTGGGAAGGAACTATTTCAGAGAACTCCTGGGGCATCCCTCCATTGTTATGAGACAATTCTGAACAGAATTATGGTGTCTCTAAACAATATTCCAAGTAACTGGCACACCCACAGTACAAAGAAAAGAACTGTATGTAATTTAAAAATTTTTATCTAGAGATGGTCCTGAGTTCCAAAATTCAGGCTCTTACAAAGTTAAGCTTCTTAAAATACAGGAGCTCTTGTTCAGCTCATAAAGGGTGGTTTTTCTCTCTCTTACTTGCAGATAATCAATAAGACTTCTTGGGGAGAGCTCTATCAGAAGAAATCAATCTGTACAAGCCAAAACTATAAAACCGAACATAAACAGGAACTACACAAATGACTTGAGTTATCCTAACCACTTGCTTCTCTTGGAATTAAGACTATAAAGGTCACTCGACAACAAGAGCCATGGAAAGGAATGGTTATCAGCTACAGTTGTGAACCTGAATGTTTGCACGGGGAACTGCAATGCACATCTAAGTTTTGGGCTTTAATCACAAAACCCAACAGTGCTGGAAGTGCCTCTTTGGAATGAACTGACTCCTTTAACCATTTTCATCTCTAATTATCAGGCAATTAAAACTTTTCAAGTTGAGGAATCATACACAAAGCCAAGTACTAGGGCTAGATCACAGCGTTGTCTAGAATAGCCTGGCATGAGATTGGAAGCTGGAGATGAAAAGGTAAGGATAAGCCTTTCAGCTATATCAACATGATACTCCTTCATATACTGCAGTTCTCCTTATGCCAATATCCATTTTTATATATTTAAATGTTACATTTACTCCTCTTCTCTTCACAGTAGTGGAGGGCAAGGAAATATTGTGCAAAAACACCAAGCTCAACTACCCCACATACTTCCACTCATTACTGAAGCTTTATGCTCTGGTAAACACACAGATTATCATCATACACATGTATTTCAATCTTTCAAAATATATAGACATATACTAGGTTATACAAAACAGTATATGCACAAAATTTTCAAGCCAAGAGTTCAAAAATTCAGTCTACTTTACAATTTTTTCCCCACTGCTTTTCCTATCTCTAGCTTCTTATGTATTTCCCAGAACACCATCAAAAGAGATGTTTTGTACATTCCAGTACAATTCTAGTAACTGTGAAAGAAAACACATTGAAATTTCCTTAAAGGGAGGCCTGAAGCTGCTCTCAAAGTACTATTTATTAGTAAAAATATGACAAAGAGGAATATGAAAGGTGTAAATTAAATCAGGTATGTCAATGCAGAACAAGCAATTAACACTGTTAGCAGAAAACATTAAAATGGGGAAGCTTTCAAGGTTGCGTCATATGAAATGTAGCTGATATAGCCACATAGCAGGTCCAGTGGGACCTAAGGCTGGATGTATGCTAGCAAGGATTGCAACCCAGTATAAGCTGGTCTATTAGATTAAATGTTTATACTGAGAAAACCTTGTCTACATTATATACGTTTCGGGTTTTTGCATTTTAACGTTGGACCAGCTGTACTTGCACTAGGTACACTGAGGAAGCACACCTTCAAGGGCAGCTTCATCCAGAAGAAATCAAGCTCCAAGACTGTGTCACAATACAGACAAAAATACAGTAAGAGAAGTTACTGAGATTTGCTTCAAAATCACATCCCTTACCTGAATGAAAATAGTAAAATATGCCTTAAATAAATCAAAATGCTTCTACTTTTGCAGTATAGCTTTCAGGCTCATTTCCCTTTCCTCAGAATAAGGATACACTGTAGTATCCAGTGCATTCTTTCTTCTGTATGGATCTACAAGAGAGAGACTAGACTCTACGGGCCAAGGATTTCAAGGTTCTCTAACTACAGAGAAATGTGGTTAGGGAAACCTCCCATAAAACCAAGCAGAAGGATTTAAGATGAAGCTTGATAAGTTAATAGGCTAGTATTCTACCACAGAAAATTTGGGCTGTTCCTTTGTATCCTTATTAGTTCCTCACAAAAATTTCTAAACTCTCCCATGTGGTAAAGAGGAACATGCTTGAACATTTCTGGATCCCATTGATTAAAAAAATTAGTTTTCCATTTTATTTCGATTTTCTGCACTTTTCATTTGTTCTACACTACTGATTTTTAAGTGGTTGAGTGAAATCAATTCATAAAAACCCTAATTGTAGCAACAGGTGAAATTTTTATCCTTGCTCAGATAGTCTATTAGGTACAGTTCATAGACAGCAGGGCCTGAAAACAGAATGCAGTTAGAGACTGCTGGAACAGTAGATGTCATCCAGTAAGGGTAAAATCATGCCCACTAACACATCACAGTGAAAACAAAAAGTGTTTTGCAAAGGTCAAGCTATAATTCAGTATTTAAATGCTGTGGCTGAAGAGTTCAGGAAGTTACTTGACAAGAGCTCCCAAGGAGACAGGAACAGGACAGATTCCTTAACATATAAGAATCTGAGTCTGCAAAATCCTGCTGCAAAACTGCTTTACATGGTACTTGGGTCCTGGTTTCTTCTGTTGGAACGAAGTACCCAAAAGGAACTTCTCTGCCTATCACTTCACTTCAGAGAAAGCACATGAGCACTGCTAGGACAGTTTACTCTTCTTAGAATTTATTCCGTTACTAGCAAAATATTGCTAGGATGAATTTAACTAGCATTTATGATCTCAGGCTGAAAAAGATGAAAGTGGAAGTTCTAAGCCTTCAGTGAAAGGCACAGCTCTCCCTTCCATGCTGGTAGTGCTGACTGCCAATAAAAGCCTGAAATCATGTCCAGCTAAAACCTCAGGAATGTGCAAACAGATTCCCTTCTGCCTTGAACAACCACTAGACAAAAGGCGCACAACCTCCTTGACATTTTTCTAAACTTTCTTTGGAATCAAAACCAGCAGTAAACACATTTTAAAGTTTTTTTTTGAAAGGGTAACTGAATGCCAGTTGTACAGATTTTCCACAACACTTAAGGTAATGACCATGAGACTTAAATAAGATGAAAATTATGTGGTCATTTACTTAAAAAAAAGCTGGCATTGGTACCTCTGAAAGCAACTGAAAATCACTGATGCATATTGGAGTAGTTTGCCAAAAGAGTTAACTGGGACACACTACTTAGTGGTACTCGAAGGCATTCAGGGTATGAAGAACTCTCCTCACTACCAGCCCAGCTCTCACCAGCCCAGAAAGTTTTGCTGTAGAGTTAAAGGGGAGCAGACTCTGTCCTTATGCATTGAGTTTTGGAGGCAACACTTGCAGCAGAGAAAAAAAGCAAAAAGGCAGAGTAGGTTTCATAGAAGATCTGCTAATCCCTTGCTCCATCTTTTAACAAGATATATATATACATTTATTAAAAAAAAGAAATAATGTCTGATTTTAACAGCAGCAGGAGACACCCCCGTGCACGCATGTTCCAGGCTATAGTTTATAAGCGCATTCCCACTGGGTAACATCCTTGTCCACGCTGAGACAATTTGCTCTTTGAGCTGCTCCCACAGCCCACTCCAGCTGCCACCTTTTCTGCTCCTTCTGTCTCTCATGCTTGGATTTGTGGCTGCCACCATATCATATAGTCAACAGGTGGGAGAGGGGACTTGGAGCCACTCAGGACACTGACCCACGAGCTGAGCATCTCTGCCAAAACCCCACCCTGACTTCTGTTTTAACCTAGCCCTTGACTGCTCAGACTCCTGAGAGTGGTGCCTGTCAAACAGAAAGGAACCTACTAACACCAAAGGTATTTGGGGAATTACCCAAAAGTGTATAATAAGAACTATCTCAAGAGCACGCTATCAACTTAGAGCTGACAGCAAAATCAATACAGAGTTTCGTAAACCTAATTCCAGCTTAATTACATTGAAAAGGAAAAGATGAAGCAACATTAGAGAAATATCCAGCTCTCCTCCTCCAGCCAAAACCACGAACACCAAATGCACGGCTGTCGAGGGCACCCACCTGTGCGCGCCGCGGGGCTCGGCGGCAGCAGCGGCAGCAGCAGCGACAGCAGCGACAGCACCAGGAGCCCGACGCCCATCGGGGCCGCATCTCCCGGCCCGGGGCGCCCCTCGCCGCGCAGGGGGCGGGAGCGAGAGCCAGAGCAGCCGGGCCGGGAAGGGCAGGGCAGGGCCGGGCAGGAGGTGGGAGGTGGAGATGGGCGGGCCGTGCCGCTCCTGCGGGCCCGTGTGGACGGGCGGCGGGAGCTGCGAGGCCCGGCGAGCGCCCGGTGATGCTACCGGGGCCCCGGCGCGCCGCCGTGACACCGTCTCCAAGCTGCGGAGTGATTTCTCCTGCAGCCCTCAGTGCTTTCACTAATGAATAACTCTCCCTCGAAACCACCGTAAAACGTGAGTGGGATGCTCTTGCACACCTTTTTTTTTTTTTTTTCTTCCCCCTCAGGGGAAGCTGAAGGCTAACGTGGTACATCGCTGGGTGTTCAAAGATACGGTTTCCCCCACTACTTCGCATTTAACTGTGTATTTGAAGATGGAAAGAGGCTATGGAATCTCCATTCTTGGAGATACTCATAATCTATCCGATGAAACTGAGCATCCTGTTCCACTTGACCCCGGTTGGAGTAGGAGGGCTGTAGAGGCACATTCCCACCTCATCATTTCTGTACTTGTGAGAAATGACATGTTTTTGCTGCGAACAGAGCTCTCACTGAGTGCGTGTGGAGCTGCTCAGTGCAGCCCTCACTGAGAGCAGGAGATGAGGCAACCTGAAAGGTGCATGCTGTGCTCATGGGCTGCTGCAAGACTGAATCCTTGGGGAGGCTCCAGCACTTGAAGGTGCTGAGACATCAGCCTTTCTTCCCTGAGATGGACCCCTGCCGGATCCTTTCCTGCCAACTGACCTGGTTCGCTGTCCTCCCACTTGATCTGTTCCCTTCAAGTTTACCACCTCCATCTTAGCACCTTTTTGACGGTTTTTGGTCTCTTAGTCCTTTCATCACCAGCCACTTCCCTCGGGCCTTTCTGCATAAAAGGAGTATCATGCAAACAAGAGCCAGGTATCAAGACTACTGCTACAGATCAATCCAGAGAAGTGATGGTCAGCATGGGTTGACTGGTCAAACAAGTGGCTGTGTCTGGAAATTATTGTCTTGCTTGTTTATCTAATTCTAATTTGCAGGGGATGAGGAACTGTACATGGTACATTTATGGGTAATATATATTGTAAGTATGTATGTACATATAGACATATACACTGCAGCGAAGGTCCTGATGGACCTTTCGCCCCAGTTGCTCCCCATGTGTGTCATGTGTTTCCATGGAAACACTGGTTTCTCTCCCAGTTACCTGACTGTCACTCTGTGTCTTCCCTGCAATTTCTGCTTTTTTGCCTGTTGTGCTATCTGTGTTAGGAAGGGGGTACTTGGTGCCTTTGTCTGGATACAGAGGCCCACTCTGAAAGTGTGGTGAGAAAATGAGGTTTCTAGCCTTAATTCTGACTCCACAGACAAAAGAGCTGTTCGAAGTTTGAGGCCATGGTCACAAGGCAAGTAATCCTGCTTGCTCATGGCCTTAAGTATACATACAGTGAGTGATGGGAAGACCTACAGAGAACTCAGGTACTCAACTGGACGGTGTCTTTCCTGTCAATGAATTTTGGCCAGATTTTTCACAAAGACTTTGATGGAAGATGACACTACTTTCTCTAACTGGAAGTGTTTCCATATTCAGCTGAAACTTATCACACTCTTGTGGATAAATAGCATTTTAAGCAGATGTGGGGAGAGGAAGATTTCTGGTGGTTTTTTTTAATTCCTCTACCCTTGGTCTTGGAAATGTCCCAGCTGACTTGACTTTGGAAGACTGCAGCCTGGATTTAGACTGGAAACTTTGTCACAAGTGTCTGAAGTTTCTGACTATTATAAAGAGTGAAAGTAGCTCCCCAATTTCAGTGTCTCCTTTTCTATTTTGTTTTTTTTTCTTGAGGAGAAAGATTAATACCCTTTTCCTGCCAGAGTTTGGCACTGCCAATACTGTTTGCTATCACCTCTGCCTGTATCTTCACCCATGACAGTGGAGCATTGTCTCCATTGTAGCTTGATCTTTTTCCTCTCCATCTCTATTTTTTTGTCTGAAATAAAAGATATACATAAGAAATTAATGATAGAATATTCTCATTTTAGCAGGACAGGATCTCTCTCATTTACATTATAGCAAATTTGCATATAGCCCTTAACTTCTGCAGATTTACTCCAGGTTAATGATACAAGAGAGTGGTTAGAAGTTAACTGCTGTACAAAGTGGCTAAAAGACTGAATAGGGTGAAAAATTTATTCTTTATTATAAAAAAAATAGTTCAAGAAGTTAATTCAGCTATACAATGGAAAAAGTTAGAAGAACATTTAGAATTATGCGTCATAAATGGAAAAAAATCCAATCCTTGACATTTTGGTTTATTCTCGTATTTTGCTGGATGTTGAAATGGTGTTGGGATACGCTTCTGCCTTTGTCAAATAAGTGTGAGAAAGAGATGATAATTTTTCCTGATCAGATGCTATGTGAGAGGTGTTCAGGAGCAGTTTGCTTCTCCAAGGAACTTGCTGGCAGGCTCGAGGCATTTTTTTCACCTGACATCCTTAGCCCTAGAAGCCCAGCAGGAGGGAGGAAATTCTGTGCTTGATAGGGTGGGGAGTGTCAACCAGCTTGATTGCATCAATCTGGGACTGCGAGTGCCCTTTTTGATTTTCTTTCTATTTCCCTCATCACAAGAGCTGCAGTTGTAATCAGATCATAGTTGTGCTTTTCAGCAATCTCCCTCTCATTCTCAGTACTGCTCAAATTTCTAAGAAATATGTATATTTTGTGGAACAGTGCACACACAGCTTTTGGCTTCAACACTACCTGTAATCCCACGCTCCTTTCTCAGTCCAAATTGCTGTTGATTTTCACTGGAAATTTACCTGAGTGAGGCTGGCAGTGTCTGGCATTGTGTTGCTGCCAGTTGATGGTGATATGTTGACTGCTTGGGTGGTGACTGTTGCTGGGTGTGTTAGCAGGCAAAGAGTGAGGTAGATGGACTGCACAGCTATTTTAGACCGTATTTATTGTCTGCAAGCAATAAGAAAAGCTTTGTTTGGACAACATAGGGTTTCAGTCAAGAGCATCACACCCTAGCTGCATCCCAGTGAACCTGGGCCTGCTATCAGTGAAGACAAGAACTTTTCTTAGACTTTCCCTTCTGCTAGCAAATAGAGGGATGGTCTTAGAAAATCGAGGGCCTATGCTTTACTCTGTAAATAGTTTAACTTAGGAGTGTAAATGAAAGAGTCATGCATAAAGCATCAGACATTGTCAAATGTATTCATGAAGAACAACATTAGAACTAGAAGGAACTGGAAACTTCAGGCGTGGCCACAATCCAATCCAGCCTTGCACAACTGATCTTTCTATGAAAATGTTTAAGTTGTTGTAATTTTAGATGCAGGTAGGCTGCCTTGGAGAATTTTTAAATTATACATGGGAAAGATAAACCTACACTATTGCTCAGAATATATTTCAGGAAGTTTTTGCCTTTGCATTTGCTCAACAGAGCAGTAGCAGTATAGTATTCTTTAGAGGAACTTCAAGAAAAAGTGCTTGAAAGCACTAAAAGATGCTATCAGACTTATGTTTGGAAATCCAGATGTAGAACTGAGAAAGGTGGTGTTTGTGGTTTTTGTACTCACTGCAGGAACAAATATGTGTCTTGTGTTACCTGACCAACCACCTTGCAAGTCATAAGAGGGATCTTTAGGTTTAACCAATTGGTTTAGGTTTAGATTGGGATGCTTTTTTTCTGATACTGTACACTTTCATGCCTCTCATATTTGCAACGGCCTCTGCCTACTCATCAGTTCTCTGTTGTTCAATCTGTATTCTGCCTGCCAGGTTAAAACTCAGGTGCAGGTGACTAGGTTTTGCTGGTGCATTCAAGAGGCAATGGTCTTCTCTTCAGCTCGGCAGAAGATTGATGGCAAGGTGTCTCTTTTTCTAATCCTGATGCTTGTTGCTTTGCCTGTAAGTGCCTCTGACACTGTTTGCATCGATGGGAAGACTGCCTGACTGCTAGCTTTGCTACCCTCCATGCTGTCATTTAAAAACTTCCAGGAAAGTATCTAAAGGAAAATAAAACTGAGCTCATTTATTTGTGATACTTCCTTTGTGATTATGAAATTCACTCACATTTTGAAAGGAAATATATACTTAGGCAACAATAAGTTAAATAGCATTTTTCCTTTCTATGGTATATGAATCTGTCAGAATTCTCTTTCAAAGAGAAAACTGAGAGGGAAATGAAATTGTTCTGACTGTTATGGGAGAGAGTTTTGAGTGATGATTCATGTTCCTCCAGACAGAGTTTATAGGTTATTCATCTTGTTACGGTAGTTTCAGTGTAACAACTGTTACTCATCTTCCCCCCATAAAGTACCTCTTGTGAAAGTGATTCTTCATAATCTTGTTTCCTAAAATATTTCTGTCATTTACTATAAAAGATTATTTAAAACTTCACAATTTTCAAGGTATGCAAAGCAGCAAAGTTGGTTTTAGTCATTGGCTGAAAGAAAAGGATCAGACATTTATATTTCTTTAAGACCTTGGATAAAGAGTTTAATAGATCTCACTTTAACAAAGTTCTTTTTCACAACTTTGGAAATATAAACAGCCCAGAAAGTCCTCCTTTTGTTCACAGTGAACTGAAACACCTTAAAAATTGCTTCTTTTCTCATTGTAGATTGATTGACTAAACAAAATAAATAGTCTTAACTCAGAGGTAAATCAATCAGCGTCAATAAAAAATTCTTATACACAGCTGTGATTAGGAACACACCTACACAGCTGTACAGGGAACTGCCTAAAGTTCAAGCTCACATGAAAGAGAATAGTACATATTCTAAACCCTGGAGATAGTTCAGTTGGATCTTTTGCAAATGCTTTGCCTTTTGTCTCTTACAAAGTGTTTCTGATAAATGCAAACATGACCAAGGAGAAAGTTCTCATATATGAAAAGCCAACATGTGTAGAGATACTTTACATAGAGGTTACCTGCAGTGAAAGAGTTGAATGTAGACATATACATCCTTCTGTTTTCCTGTCCCCTTCCAAAGAAGCCAGAATATAAATCCTGTGTCAAACAAGATGGTCTCACCTGCAGCTGAACCTCAACTCCACCATGTCATGGGTTAACTGAAGGGAGTCTATTCAAAAGACTCCCTCCAGTGTCCCTGGAGCTCTAGGCTTTGTGGCTTTTGGAACCCTAACCCTAAGTGGAGCAGTAAGAGCAACCTTTTGCTGAGGATGAAGAAATGNAAAAAAAAAAAAAAAAAAAAAAAAAAAAAAAAAGGAGAGTAAAATTCTGGAAAAAATTGCAAACGATAAAAGCGAATGGGATGCCATGAACTGCAGGGAAATTGTGATTTCAGTGAGGAACAATTGTACAACCTTCAGGCCATTTCCCATCCTAAGCGTAAGCTTAACCCTAAGCAGAGCAGTAAATCAGCCTTTTGCTGAGGCTGAGGTTTGTAGCATGTGTGGTGCCAGGAAGAAAGATGTGGAGGGAATAATTTCAGGGCAGTGCCATGCACCCTTTGCACTGTCTTTTGTTGTTGCAATGTCACTGGATCTGTAGGGTTTGTGATTTTCTGAACTCTAATCCTAAACAAAACCTGAACTCCAAGTGGAGGAGAAAATGCAGGCTTTTGCTAAGGACATGGTTCCCAGCATCTGGGTGGTGCCAAAGAATGTGATGTGAAGGAAGCAATCCTGGGTCAGTGCTCTGCTCCCCTTGGCATGGCGTTTGTAGTTGCGGTGTCCCTGGAGGTCTTTCTTTGTGATTTTTTCCACCCTAAACTTAACCTTAATCCTAAGTGGAGCAGTAAAACAGCTTCTTGGAGAGTCTGAGGTTCCCAGAACATAGCTCGTGCTGAGTAGAAAATTTTTCAGGGAGCAATGTTGTTGGTGTGCCATGCTCCCCTTGGCATGCCTGGACCTCTGGGCTTTGTGGTTTTTTCAAGCCTAACCCTAAGTGTAACCCTAACCCTAAGCAGAGCACTTAAAGCAGATGTTTGCTGAGGCTGACGTTCCTAGCACATGGTTTTTGCTACACATACACTTTTTCTTGATCTTTTTGACAGTGAATTCACAAAATAAAGATTTACACTCCAGGAAAGCATGATAAGCCTTCTAGTGATCACACTTGTTAAGACCTTTAACAGATCTTTTCCTTGTCTCTAATTCAAAGAGTAGTTGTGATTTTCCATACTACATGTAGGAGGATGTGGCACGTGTTCTTGATTTGACTCAGTCTACTGATGCTACCAAAACCAGTAAAGTTAAACCATTGCAAACATGGAAATAAAAGTCATTCTTCCACCCTCCTAAGTCACAGCTGCAGAGCTATTTTGAGTGGTGTATTCACAAATCCTGATTTGAATAGCCCAGAACAGCCGACCAACAAACCACTTAGCACAGCCAAGAGCACTCCTGCTTTGTAAAACCAAATCCAAAGTGAGTTCACAGAGGTGAAAAAAAACTAACCATGACTGAGAAGTAATAGTCATAATAATCAGCACCATCACCAACTGAGCTTGACCCAGGACACTCACTGAAGCAGGAAGTGCTCTGGGAAATGTTTGAGCCCAACAGCCTGCAAGATGAAGTTTGCCTCTGAGCTAAGATCCTCTGCTGGAGGTGGAAATCAGTTAATGCCTCCTCTCGAGAGGAAAACAACTGATATCCTTCCTAAAGAGACATAATTTATCCTCAGAAAGCATCCCCCAGAACATCAGAGGATTGTGCCCAAGGATTAAGTGGGATCACCAGCAGCCTGACTGGGCTGACCATGAATTGTATCTCTCTTCACTGTCTCTTTGGGATGAGTTAGTAGAGGAATAATGACTCAGTATGTAATTTGTAGCATAGGTCTCACTGAGCTACTCAAGCCATTTTATTTCCTTCATCGCTGTATGATAAGGCATAACTAGAGAAATCCTGCTGTGCAAAAGTAGAAGAGATTAGGTGTAACTCCCAAGAGGTCTCTCATGAATCTTCAGAAAATCATGATGATGATGTGCTATAAAACATGCCTGTCCTGAAAACATGCTTTTTAAATTGCTTATCAGAAACATTAATAACCTTAATATACAGCCTTGTAGGACAGAAATGAGTCTAGCAAACACCTGGAACAGGACGGAAACCTATTCCTGTCTGGGTTCTAAGAGCCCAACCTGTTCTTTACACTATGGCACCTGGCCTAGAAACCACAGACAGGTGTCTCAACTACCTCCCCTGCTGCTATATGCATCATTCCTGTCCGTGGAAGTGGAGGAATGATGCAATCTCATCTGGGTTTAGATCAGGCATCTGAATTTGTGGGCTTACTCTGTGTTCACAAATTATTTTTGAACACCTGCTGTTTTTTTAATGCTTGATGTTTGTGGTGCTACCACATCTGCATGGCTAACATGCCTGAGCTTCAGAAAGTCTGATTTTCAGTCATCTGTTCACATGTTTGGGTTTTGAAAACAACACCTATTTTAGGTGTCTTCCTAAAACGAAGGACTGCAATTCAGTTTGGATGATCTTAGTCTGATTAGCTCTGCAAACAGCAGGAAAGTCAGACATAATTTTTAATTTAAGTGCCCAAAGTCAGTTATGTCTTTGAAACCAGATAAACCTGAGTCTGAATAACTCATATTGTCAGAACTCTTTATCACATGGGCAGTAAGACTGGGACAACCACATACACGGCAGAGTTCACTGCAGGCAAGTAGATGCAATGGCCATAACACAGGCAGGTGTGACACATCCAGAATTGTACTTAGGTACTTAGGTGTGCTTGCTGTGGGGATCACCCTTCAGACTGTGGCCTAACATCGTCTGCTTAGCCCAGGCAGTACTGCCATCCAGAAATTAGATGTGCAAAATATGGCCATACTCAAGAAACTGTGAATTGAAACAAGGATTCAAAAGTTTTATTGGTACAGTGCTCTGTTACCTCCCCTTGGGAACAGAGAGGAAACTGTCCTTTTCAAAATGGTACCACCCTGTTAGAATAATGTAGCAAAGAAAAGGAGAAACATTGCAAATGCTTAATAAATCATAAGAGGCAGCTGAAACAGTTACTCAAATGGATGGAGAAACCTTTTTCCATATAAATAATGGATGGTCTCTTCTCTGAAAATGACATGACATGACATGAAAATGACATATGTAAGAGGGAACGATGTCACTCTAGCAGTGTTTTTTTCAGGAAGGAGAGATCCCTAAAGGCAGGATTTTGTCCTAACAGTAGAAAAAAGTGCTTCCAAGTGGAGCAGGAGCATGCACAGATGCTATGACATGGCACTTTCCATCATCTTGGGAATGGTGCTGTGCAGGGCTGGGAGTTGGACTCAATGAGCCTTGTGGGTCCCTTCCAACTCCACTTATTCCACGATTCTGTGAATAATTGTTACTATGATGCACACAGCTCCCTTGAAACCCAGGGAAGTGGAAGGTGATTTTAAAGCTCATGGAAGCAAGAACACAGTGAATGTGTGAGTATGGTGAAGTTTACACAGCAAAAATTTAATGAGCTTAGAAATTATCTATAGAAATCAGTGCCCTGTTTTTCAGAGGCTAGAGGATAAGTTTGCATTTACAGTAACAGTAATAACCTAAACAGAAATTTTGCTTCCATTACAGTTGTTCAGAAAATAAGCAAATCTCATAGCTTCTGAATAAAGTTTCTGTTACTCTCATCTTTCCTGCTTAACTCCAGTATCAGACTATTAACCCTTGAAATCAAGTTTTTACAAGTATTTTGTTGCTTGAGAAAATGGAATGAAGAAACAGTAGCCTATAAAGAAGCCATAATGGTATAATTTTGAAAGCATTAGCTCTAACTCATACCTTTAACTTCTGAAGGAAGAAAGCATTGATGCTACTTGTTTTCTATGCAATGGTAAAGAAATCAATATGACCACACAAATGCTTGATAGCATGAATACTTGAGTCACTATAAATTCCATTGAATCTATTTTCTAAAATGTCAACAATTCATCTTTGCAGAAAACTGCAGCTTCTGCATTACATTTATCAACATCAATCACATACAAAACACATTAGAGCATCTTAGCCTTAGGAAAGTAAGTGCCAAGTTTATTTTTGCTACAAGAATCTCAAAGATTTTAAGGATAATTTTTATTTGTGTTTTCTTACTACACTAGCTGGAATTTTAAAAAACCTAATGAATGAATATCTGTATTTATTGACTTAGAACAGAGTTATTTAGAAAAGTTACACTCAATGCATCAGTTTACATTTAAAATTAAATATTAAACAAAGGGAAAATATACAGTCAAAGCTGAAGTTGCGGTAAGATTAGTCTGAAAATTATTGTCCAATTAGCCAGTTATGAGGATGTGCAAGCCCTTTACAGGTCTCAGCAGTGACCTGCCAAATAGATGGTAGTATTCATCTCTCTGATGAAGCAAGTATAACTTAAATGTAGAGAATGGATATGTGTTCTAAATTGATTTCTCTTCTTTGCTGTTATGATGTGAAGAACTATCCATTAATTTGGTTGTAATGTTTGCCTTTCCACATAGAAGATGCTTTAATTTTTAACTAATAAGCTTCCTTCTCTTAAGAGTTTACATGTCAATTTGAGAGTTATTCCTGATTTCTGATTGGTTTCCTGAAAGCCAGTGAATGTGTTGAGTTCTGCCTTACTATGTGTGTTTATCTCATGCACATCTGCCTTACTGTGTACATTTGTCTCTATGACAAAGTGTCTTTTTCCTGTTACCCGCTCTACCACCACAGGCTATTTCTAGGCTTCTACAGCTGTTTAGTACTCATACAGAGTTCACTCATCTGGCTCTTTCTCAGTGCAAACATTGCAATAAACCAGTCCCTGAAGATGTGTGGAAACTCCTTCTGATGATCCCACATTATGTCATTTTAACAATTACTTTCATCTCTTAAAATATTTATTCAGATGATAGTGGAATGTAGTTAGAAATCATTATAAGGACACAGCAGGACTCCATCATTTATTTATCCTTTAGAAGCCTCATGTTATGATGAGCTTCGTACTTTTTTCTAGGATAGAATATAGATCTCAGTTAGAAGGAGTGTTAGAGTAAAGGTTAGAATTTCTTACTTTGCTTAGATAGATAAATCTTCCTGGGATGGACTTCCAATATGAAATTTTCCTCTATCAGTGCCCTTGCTCCTTTCCCTCCTTTTTCCAAAATGTCCAAATGAACTAAAAAATTTACCAAAATAGCAACTGGATGTCACCATTTCCTTTTAATTTTTACTGCACTTTTTTACTGCAATATTGCAACTTTTGTGGATGGTCTATGAGCCCAAGCTTAAAGTCAAGGCAGACCAAGATACTGCATCCCTACCAATGAGGTCCTTGGGGACTCACTTTGAAATTAAACTAAAGTAATTTTCAATATGGAATCATTTTATTGTATGGGTGCATCTGCGCATAAAGTTTACATTGGGCTCTGAGCAGCATATAAAGGCTTGTGAGAGAAATTAGGCTAAGTAAAGCACTCATCATTAATCAGGGTACTAAACAAGCATGAGCGCTAGAGAATGAACACAGCTGCCACTTCATTTATCTTGCTGTCAGAAGGTAACTCTCCTACAGAGAGAAGCTCAGAAGTGGTGGCTTAGGTTCTTTTGTGTCTCTCAGCTTGCTGAGAATATATATCCTCATATATCTTAAATGCACATCTACATTACACACATAAATGGTTTTATATTCAAAATTATTCCATATATAAGCACATTTTTCTACTGGTATGTGTATACTGATGTTTGTGTTCTCAGTAGTCCTGAACTCTAGTTTGGAGCTTAAAAGTGAGAGATATGCCAGTTTATTTTGATATTTATCACTGATTTTTATATACTCTGTGTTTCTGACTCAATAACAGAAATCTTTTCTACAGTGTCACTGTCGAGTTGCCTTCTGTGATAACTTTCATCTGTTCACCCCTCATGGAGATGTGATGTGTAAGTAGCTGATATGGTAAATCAAGGTATCTTAGTTTCCATTTCAGAGGGAACATGTGATGCTGGAAGGTGTTAGAACCTATTTTCTCATTTTCTTTGGGAAAAAAACCCAGAAAAGTGAAGTATCAGTTACTGAAAGTCTCCAAGTGTTATTTTTATAGTGGCTGTTTGTTAAAGGATGTTCTGAAGACTAACAGACAGCTTGTCATATACTAAGTTTATAGGGCAACAGACTCTGGTGTCTGGTCTTCCTTAGTCTGACCTTTTGCATGACAGCAATAAATCAGTAGCCTTCCATGTCTCTTGTATTTTCCCAAGCTCTTGGGAAAAGGATGATTGAATAGGAAGAATTAGTGCTGCTGCATAGGATTTAGCATAATGGATAGATCATTAACCTTTTAAGTCTGGTATCCTGGCTTCCAAACTGGCCTACCATGGCTGCTTCAAGGAAGCAAAAATCTCCATACAATAGCAGAGGTGGTTTGTGCAGGCAAGGGGGAAGATTTGCCCAACCAGAGCCATGAGAATGGGTTGCTGTGGGGCTGGGTGGCACTGCAGCCACAGTGGGACAGCACTGTGAGTTACACAGACCTCAGAAACATAGACAGGGACGTGACACATGTATGGCTTTCTCCACACAGCACAGCCAGAGCTAGGCACTCACTGTGCCAGGGTTTTGCTGTCCTGTGGTGTCATCTAGATGTATACCCAAGCTACCTGAGATGCCTATAGCAGTGTCTCTGAGGGAGAGACTGAGAAACTCTGTGTGGGCTGCAAGTAGTCAGGTGGTTTGCCTTTTGGGGCATTTTCATTACTACCTTGGTTAGAGCGTCCAAATTAGCTAGTTTCAAGTCAAGTCAGTGGACATCTAAACACTGATGCAGGACCTGCACTCATGTTGATGGCAGTTTTCAGTTTATGTGAAAGAGCATGTGCAATTTGCTGCATCTCAGCCAAGAACTTGCAGGGGAAATCTGGATCACCCCGTAAAAGGACAGAGATATCCATACACAGCACTCTGGTAGCTGATAATATCAGAAACTCCAGTACCATTTCCTTGACAGGACACCTGCAAGAGCAGGTATAGGGAGGCCTATGTGTGTTACAGGGAGACCTGAAATCTCTTTTGCAGTGACAAATGAAGACCAGGCAGAATATCCTCAGTACCTAAAACATATGTGCTTCCCTGAGTTAGGCAACTGCACCCTGTCCTGGATGTATGTTTACAATGGAATCCTATTAAAGTTCAAATTCAATGCTGAAAATAAATGAAGTTTCTAATCTCATGTTGGATATTTGGTCTGAAACAGCCTGCTCAAAGGTACAGTTTCAATTTCATCTGATCTGAAGTTACTTCACAGGATGTGTTGCAACACTTGAAAACGTATGTCAGAGGACTCAACTTTCCATGAGAGAAAACAGTTAGATGCAGACAAAGCTAGATGGGTGACACATAATCAGATCAACCTCGAAAGTACCAGCTAAGCATGTTCCTAATTTCTGGTAATTTTCATTAGTCCACACTGAAAACGTGTGTCCATAATGCAGTTGAAATTTATAAAATCTATTTTAAAAAAAGATTTATGCTCCAGGAGCTTTAATTCATGTCTTAACAACACCCCATACTGGTCATTATAATGCTCTGTGTGTTGTCTTGCCATCTGCCTACAGAGAGAAGTTACAGTCCCATTACATTATACTGTTGGTTCTGTGCTGAAACACAGGAAAATATCTGAGAAGTTTTCAGCTTGATTGATGCTGTGATATTTTCTGAAATAATGGTAAAGGTAGAGAGTGTGCCAATTTGAGCTGACTTACACCTCACATTAACAATGCCATGGAAATAAAATTGTGATATTTTGTACTTCCTCATCTCTTACGGCATGTTACTGGCAAGCAGCCATAGCACAAGAATTCAGAGCAACAATCTCACTTAAAAGGAATGGAGAAAAGGCATAAACTTGTTTCCAGTCATTCCATTTTCTTTCTGGAAAATCACATGGGAAAGTGTGGAATTTACCAGTTGGAGCAAAACTGGAGTCTGACTGCTGAGGCTGCCTGCTTCAGAGATGATCAAGTATACAGACAGTTGCTTGGCTGCCTGGGTTGTGTGTGTGTTCACAAAACTCTGTACAAAACCTCTGAGCATATATTAGGTAGAGGTTTCTCTTTTAAAAATTGGCTATTCATGTTTAACCCTGCCCACCAGGTGTTTTACTATTATTGCCTTTATATGGTCTCCTGGGCTTCGGTGTCATTCCCAAGCAGGTGTGCTGCCACTTGCCCATTCCCTGATTAATCTCACCTCAAGAACCCTTCTATTTCTGTACTCTTCTCAAATCATGTCCTTACTGGCCTGGTTTTGCTGCTGTGCAAATGTTTTTATGAGTTATATTAACAGTGTAAAAGCAAATTGGTTAAACAGCAGCAAGCATCACAAACATCTGAATTTTTACCAGTTATCTTCTGTCACTGGGACGTCTACTCACGTACACATGTAACAGGCTTCACCCTTGGGAAATCAGATTTTCAACTTCTGCATTTTCTTTGTGCTCTGATGATTTCAGCAGATCAGAGGAGGCGTCAGGAGCTAAGCTTGCCCTATAAATAAAAGTGAAAATATCAGAGTGTAGAGCTAGCTGTATGGGAAAACTTCATCAGGTCAAAAATTCACAGTTCACTCGCAGAGACTTCTTGCATGGTCAAGGTGTGAGTGTCAAGAAACCAGAAGACTGTCACATTGTTTCTCCATGACTTCACCTTTTAGGAGACGCAAAAGTTCAAGAGGAGAGCAAGACTTTTTGCCTCTTGAGGTTTCTCTGGAAAGGTCATGGATACAGTATCTAATGGCCAAATTTGAAATGCTGACAAGAGTTTTCAAAACAAGTTCTCATTTTCAAGCATTCAAATGATGAGTTTTTCAAGATAGCACATGTGTTCTTTTGGCAACTCACAAGATGCTCTGATGTGATCTGTTTTTTTCTCCTGGCTGCTTCCTGCAGAGGGCTGCTGGTCACCACATGGCTGCAAAATTCTGCATTTCTGACAGGGCTCCATGGGATAGGGGGACAAATGGGATTCATACTCTGCAACATTCAGCATTGCAGCATTCAGTATTGTAATACATAGTTGCTAGGCATGGTACTTAGTGCAATGCTCAGTCTTTAGTGAAGTGCCTGAATTGCTGGGGAGAAGTCTCTTATTACCATAATCCCAGACTGGAATTTTCTGTGTCTTGCCTCTCTTGTTATAATCTCCACTGTTGGCACAGCCTGACTGCTGCTTTCATACCTTGCCTTTGCCTTCCTGGCATGCTGGAGAACCTGGAGGGAGCCTGAAGCTGTTCATGCATGAAGTTATTGAAGAGGAAAGGTGACAGGTCAGGGCTTTCATCTCATCCCTGTTGTTTGCAGGATCAGGAGTCCATAGATGCTGGAGGGAGGCTGCTGCTCCCTTACAGGTGCAGCCTTTAGGACAGTCTGAGAGGAGACTCTGCACTGCTGACAGTTTTACCTTGGGAGGTAAAGATGGATGTCACCAAAATAGGGCTGCTGGCATTGCGGTGTGTGTCAGGGGCTGCCCCAGGCGAGAGCCGCCCACTTATGCAGTGGTTCAGTGCACTCCTCCAGGAGGTGGGCAGTGGCATGTGCAGAGTGGGAGGGTGAAATTGCGCCATGGTAACTAGCATGTTGGCTGGAGTGGCTCTCTCTTGTCTCTGCAGTAACATAAAATACAAGAAATATTTACCAGTGCAAGGAAGCACAATGCCATGTGAGCGCCAGAAGCACTGAGTTGTGAAATAGCTTTTTTCAACTCTCTTGTCTCTGACCAAGGAAATTATAAGTATAATAAAGAAATACCGATTTAAACCCTCTCACCACTGGTGTACTTTGAGTGTTTTGTGGATAATGCTTTTTATTTTTCTTGTTAGTAAACTTCAAGCCATTTGGTATTTGTATCTGTATTTATTCTGATAACTAACATTTATGTCAGGATGGAGAGAAGAATTTTATACACAGGATAGTGGTAGGGATGTGAAACAACATTGTGAGGTTCCAGCAGCCAGAGAAAGATTATTCCTTTTACTACAGATGTCCTTTATACTACAGATAATAATAGCACATGTAATTCACTTCCAGAAAACATTTCCACAGTAGGCACATTCTGTGTGCATTTCCTGTGGACTGCAGGTTTTTTACAGGAGTCACAACTCTTCTTTAGTTGTATACTTCTCTGTGCCTGAGGAGCCAAGTACCGTGCAATGTAACAGGAAATAACAAAACTAATTTTACCTCAGCGTAAAGTTCAGCACAGTCATAAGTGCTGCTGCTTCATTCAATTGCCTTCACACATAACAGTGTCATTAATAGGAATCTATTTTTAAATTACAACAGGGGTAAAAAAGTCAAGACATAGCAGTGGTTAGCACATCTCAAGCTGTAGGGAGTGTCTATATTTTTGCTGGCCTGGGTAGTAAACGAGTTGACGTTTGCTGCTGAAACACAGAACACAGGGGAAAAAAGTAAAAAAGCTTGCTGTTTTTTTTTCCAATAGTATAGAATAGAATCACAGAATTTTCTGAGTTAGAAGGGAGCCACAAGGATCATCAAGTCTAACTCTCAAGTGAATGGCCCATACTGGGATCAAACCCCCAACCTTGGCATTATTTGCACCATGTTCTAACCAACTAAGTTAGTTTTGGTGTTTTCTTCCAAGTAGCAAAAAAAAAGAGGAATGGTCTTTAGTCATTCTAGGTCTGACTCAGAGAAGGGAGCATCCTTTCTGCTGCTGAGCCAGCCATTCTGTAACTTCCTGCATCTTTTGAAACATAGCTTGATAGAATGGATATTTCCCCTTAAAATAACTTGGCACTTATGGTCACTTACATCTGACCTTTAACCACTGAATCTGTTGACTGTGATATAAACTCTACCATTATCTTTATTGCAAAGGAACAATTCTGTTCTAATTTGGCATTTCTGTATTACTTTGACAATTATTTTTGTGTTATAGGCAGTATCACAGCAGTCTAGTATTTGAGGTCCTAAAATCATAGAAAACAAAATCCAGTTCCCTGCGTTGCCCACAAGCTTTCTGTGTACCCCTAGCAATCACTTAGTTCAAATGAGACTGCTTGTACATCTTTACAAACACCTCTGAATACCTTTACAAAATGGATTAGTGCCCTTCCCTGTTTCATATGGATACTACAAAAATAAGTACATGAAAGTATTTAAGGCACTCTGAAACTAGGAGTATTTAGATTATTAACTCCCACTGAAGTCAATAATTTTTGAATGATGTGTTCCCCACAGAAACATGTTTTTTTCTTACCTAGGAAAGATGAGCTCTTCCAGCTGCCTTGCTGTTTAAATGACTGTGGTCTTTGTGGTTCTGCAAAGATGCTCCATGTTTCAGACATTTCTCATGGCCCAGAAAGAAGATGCGCCAAGTAACTCTGCAGAAGTCCTCCAGCTGGTGGTCTGATGGCAGGGTGGAACCTCGAGTGGTCAGCCTTGGTTCATGTCACCCTTTACCTCCCTACCACAACTATTCACTGATTAGGATGAGTTGTAGCTCTCCAGCACGCAGACTGGTTCTTGGGACTCCAGTGATGGAAAGGCTTTATAATTCCATGCTTGAGGAGCTTATTCACTGCCACAGTTCTGTTAATTATTTTCTCTGCATGCCCTTTTTCCTCTCAAAGTGTAATGTCTCATGCCTGAACCTTTTTTCCCAAAGTATCTGTGATATGGGGAAGATTATTCAACTGAATCATTCAGGGATTTTTTTTTTTAAAGAGAGAGCATTCCAACTGGCTGAAAGCTCAAAGGTTAGAGGCCTCCAAATGCATATCTGCAGCTGTGTGGGATGAGGGTTTCCAGCTCTGGATTCAGACAGGGAAGCAATCTGCTCTGCATCTCTCCATGCTAAGATGTGGAAATGGCTTCACTGTTCCACATACCATGGTTGGAAACATTGGAAGGATCCAGTGATGATGTCTTGCTCATACATTTTCCCAGTTTCCTTGCCCCTGTTCTCAGACTGGGGCTGAGGACCCCAGACTTCTCTGCTCCTCAAGGAGGAGAAAGAGCATAGCACAGTAGCTGATGGTCACGGCTGTGATTAAGGCATTGCATTACTTCTGTCTTGCCACAACATGTCAGTATAATCCCATATATGCTTCAGCCACACTTTTTTTCATAGTTCCTTGGTTTATTTAGAAAACATTGCCTTGGGATTTGGGATTTAGCCATTTTCTTTTCAGCTTTTATTTGTTTTCCAATCTGTGAAGTAACAGCTGCATGCACTGAGTAGAAATGTACTTCTTCTGAGAAAAGTAATGCAGACTTGTTTCTGGAATAAATCCCTCCTTTTTATACTTTTCTTTTAAAGTGGGAGAGTTCAAGTATTCATTAAAGGCTCAGTTCTGAAATGTACTTTTCCAGGACTGGCTCCTGCCAAGCTAGGTACACTAATCAATGAAAAAATGAAATTACACCCTATGACTGTGGTTTGATTTTTTTTTTTTAAACTTGAAGTATTTAAATTGGGATTTTCTTTACAAAGTAATACTGATTTTTCTATGGTACTGAAATATTCACATCTGGTGGTTTTATGCAGACCATGGCTAAAATGCTGTCCCCTAAGCAAAATGACCTGTATCATTGTGTGAAGTTAGTCTTTGGGCTGTGAAAGCTGGGTCTGATTTTTGGCACAGCCTGTGGCAAGCAGGGAGTCTGTCCCTACTTCTGCTTCACAGCCTCCCCAAATAACTGTGATACCACTCCAGACTTATGGTCATCCACACCCATTATGTCCAGTACCACTCCCCAGTACCTGCTCAGTCCTTGCCTAAAACCATGAGTAAATTGCTTTGTAAGGGTTAATATACCCTTAAAACCTCCTCAGTCATGACGGAAAATGCAAAATGGCCAAGAGAGAAGAGTGAACATCTCACTCTTTTCTCCTACTTTGCCACTGAGAAACTGATAATAGTTTTGGGGAATTCTGTCTTCTCCAAATCCCAAGGATGCCCTAGGACTTGAACCCACTGGCCTGGCTGTCATTCTCTTGTTGAGTTTGTCCATGCTGTTCTCCAGCTAACTGAAATGCTTTACAGCTGGAAGGACATAATCTGCAAAGGTCTAGCTAAGTACCTCAAAACTTGCTTCTACTTAAGAAATATTACATTAATACAGTGTGTTTAATAATAAAAGCAGCTAGTTTCTCTGTTCTGTTGTGCCTGCTTTCAGGTTGCTATCTGCATAGCGTGGGTGTAATGTCTTCCAGTCTCCTCTTTTGGCTTGCTGTTTGCATCACTTCAGTCTTCAGCTTGCTCAAGACTTGAAATTCATTAGAAATACTAGCACTGGTGTTTGGATCGTAAACATTAAGCAGATGTTTTTAATTTTGACTGTTCATGAAGGTACACCCTGTTCTGCACTGTTCACCAGCTGAAATAAAGTGCAGAGTGGAAGTTAATATTCAGTTTGCTGCACGTAAACCTCTGGGAGCTGTTTGGACCCTTGTGATTGCACAGCAGAAGTTTCTTGGCTGGTTTTTTTTTCTTTTCTAGCTGACACAGCAAGGAAACAAGGTGTTGTGAAGTGTAACTTGTGAAACTTGCACATTGTGAGCAGGAGCAGAGCCCCTGGAGCAGGGAAGAGGCCTGATCCAAGGCAGGGGAGATTCTTTGTTCTCTTGTCACTGTAATGCTGATATGCCAGTCTCTGTTGGTGAAATCACAGGGCTGTCATTAACAAGAAGCTGAGGGTGACTGGAACAACCTCAACTCCTGAAGTAAGACTGATGAGTGTGCAGAGCAATGTCCTCTTTTTCCTCCTGCCTCTGATTACGTGTGTATGCTGCATTCCAGGCAGGATCATTGAATATTATATATTGAATTATACTGCTTTCAGAGGAATAGCACCTCACTAAAAGCATTCCCAAAGGACACTGATTGCAGTATGAGCTCTGACTGGATGCGTTAGATAAAGATTGATCTGAGCTGTCAAGGACAATTTCCATTCCTGTCCTACTCCTGAAAATTTAGACATGTCATTGGAAATCTCACAGCCTGGAAAATTAAGGACATGAGGGTTTTTTCCTCCAGAGAATCTTATTTTATTTTTTCACTCAAAAACCAAAATGCTATGAATGATATTTTAAGAAGTGGCATTTTTTTCCTCTCAGCAAAATTCCAGTTTTTCTTTAGAAATATTTTCCTGGAAGTGTTTTGATTGATACTCTCCATATGCAGGGCAGAGGCTTATGGAAAATCAGCTGAAGCTTCTATGCTATTCAGTTTGCCCTACCCTGTTTGGCTTATTTTGCCACTTTACCTTATAACATAACTGGCTATCCTTGGGCCTTGAGAGGTCATGTTTCCTGCCTCAGATCACCAGTTGTTGGTTACACCAATGCATGACTCTTCTATTTGGTCAGATTCATGGCCTCACTCTGAAATGTTACTTTTCCTTCTTTGTCTGGAAGTAGCAGAATTGTTTTTGTTGTGACAGTCAGTCATGGTAAAAACATGAAAAACATAATGTTCCTTTAGGTAACTGATGGCAATTTGAGTTGGTGCTTTCAGCTTTCTTTAATATACAGCAGTTATAAAAATTTGGGAAAGTACCTTTTCCCAGCCCAAGCCAGCTGTCCTCCAATGCATCACAAATACTGTGTTTGCACACGTTGAAGGGATCACACAGCTGCCGTAGCTCTTGCTTGTTTGTGGCTCTGGTTCTTTTTTGAGGTCATAGCTTGTAGAGCAAGAGGCGTATGACTGGAACATTCAGAATAACTGATCTCACTATGTCTCTCAGATGGATTTCCCAGCTCTGGGCATGTTCTGCTGATCTCTTCCCATTGCTTGTGTTTGATCCCAGCCTCTTGTGTTTTAAAATCTTAGGCACTCAAAGTACATTGCACTTTACATCACTGTGTCTCCTGTTATTTCAGGGAATCTGTCTTTTTGTGGCAAACACCAGTGAGGAGCAAATTGGCAAGAAATAATGTCCTTGTATGCTCAGGGATGGCATAATGACACATCTTGTGCAGCTGAGAGGATGTTTCTATTTATTTAGTAAGTTTCTGTACTTTTAGCATAAATTTTCATGGTATTTATAAGAGTGGAGCAGTATTTCATTGAGTGAGAGAATCAGCTTCAAGCAAGTATTCAAAATGAATGTGATAAAAAGAAGTACCAAACTGGGATCTCTATTTCTGAAGTCTCTTCACATTCATTTTCCAGAGTTTCACTCATCCTACTCCATTTTCCACAAGATTGTTCCAATTTAAAAGTGATCATTCAAATATAAATGTGATTATTCAAAGGCAAAGAGAAGGTGCTTGGCAGTAGAAAGGCTACTGTGCCCGAGGTACCCTGCAACTCCAGTGTGCATGTCAACATTATCTCATCTGTATTTCATCCCCATAACCAGGTTTTCTCTTCAGATTTGTTAAGGTTACCCTACAAATCAAATGCACATGACTTCAGGGTCCAGCTTGTGGCTGGCTAGTATCCATAGTACATTACAGTAGTATTTCAGTGAGTGGAGTAGAGCTTCAGTCACTCAAGCATAGATGTTATGTGCATGACTTCAGCTGCCACCCCCAGGACGTGAGGATCCCATGCAGATCCCTCACTGTATCTGCCAACCATGCATGAATTTCTCTCTCTGGCTTTAGAAATCTTCTCTGTAATGGCTCTTCTCCCTCTAAGGTTGCTGCTGAAATATCTGAAATTGTCTCTCTAATCAGAACACGTCTATGTTGTGTCCTTATATGTGTATCTTCTCCTTGACTATGGACACGTAAGAAATAATTTTGCTCCATAGAAATATGGGTCCCCTTTTCCAAGGGAGCAACTGCTTAATGTCTCTGTTGTTCGTCAAATTACTTTGCTCCTTGCACTGCAACAGCTCCTGTTTTGTATGTTTGTTGAAATACACATTTCTGCTCTAATGCTGCTTCCCAGCCTGTCTATGTGTGCTTTCTTTCCTTTTCTGTCTTTTCCAGTAGTTTTCTTCTCCAGGTTTGTGTCTCTGAGTCTCATTCCACCCAGGGCACAATTTCACAGACCCTCTGGAAGTGCTTAAGTTTGATTTAACAAAGACAATGCCATTGTTTATCTTTTTGGTGATATCTTTTAGGAGCTTTATTCTTCCAAATATAAGAATTTATGTTAAAAAGTTAGCCTAGAAATAAGACCTTAGCCCTATAAAAATCACATTCTTGTCAGCTATTCAACAAACCCAGCATCACCTAACAAGCAATGTTAAAAAAATACTCCTCTGTTGTAAAAAATGAAGAACAAGAGCTTTCTTGGAAATTGGTATGATTTGTGTTTTCTTACACCCATAAAAGAAAAAAAATGTACTAGAAAGACATTGCCTGAAATAAATAAATTAACTTAATAACAATTTTCCTGATGCTCTTTTGTGGGTATAACAATTCATTTTGTGGCTCTTCATTGTCATCCTGTTCCTGTGTTTAAACTTAAGGACATTTCTGAAGAGTCTGATCCTCAGTGTGATACTTCTGGGCTGCATTTTGTCATTATTAAGGGTATTTAGGCAACTCAGCATCAGGGCCCCAAAGCCTTAGAAAAAAGAAAAATGCTTAAAAATTTAAAACTGTCTTCAGTATTTAGCTCAGATGATGGAACTTTTCCATGTATTCTTTTCCTTGTAAGCATTGGGGCTCAAGCTTCCTCTTTTTCCCCATCTCAAGCCAAAATTCTGGTAGCAGTGACTTCTTTAACTGGGTTTTCAGTGGAGTAAACACATAACACAATAAAACAAGCAGTGACTTCATAATTTTGGGAATTACATTTAAGGGTGTTTTTTTTCTTTCTTTGGAAACCTTTTCCAAAAGATTCTGAAAACAAGTTGCAAAGGAGACTGTAACTTTCCTGATCATGAACACCAGTGTCATTTCTTTCCTTCTCTGCAGAAAGTACCCTTGTTTTGTGTCCTGTGTCCTTTGTGACAAACTAATACCCAGAAGTTTGAGATTTCTCCTTTTATTTATTTTTTTAAAGACAGATTTTACAGATTAGTATCTTTGATCTTTATAGTAAACATTGAAATCCAGAAAAAAACCCCACCTCTATATGATTAATTCCCTGCAGTCTGGAATACTTCCTAATGTCTAACAGATCTGTGGCAAAAGCCAGTGTCTTTTCACAACAGAACCCCACCCTGAGTCACAAAGTGGTTCTTAGCTGAGATCAAGCCGTGCAAGTGTGTAAACCCCAGGTCCACATCTGATTAAAGCAGATACATGGGAAGTATGAACGGCACTGGCCAGATGCTGCACCGTATGATAAACACCAAGGGTCATGGTATCCTATAAAACTGAGTGTTTGTATGGTACAGCTGGCTATGCATAATCTGCTCCTAATTTATAAGGCTGGAGCATCTGGTTCATTGCTGTTGCTCTATCAGCTTTTCTGGAGGCCTGTTCTTAAATTTCTGGTACCTGAATATTGCTCTTCTGAGTTCCAGCAGAATGGGAAAATGAATCCGTTTATAGTAGGAGATAAGCTCTTGTTCTACCTGGCAGATCAGATATGTTCAAACAAAGTCATGAAAGACAGAGGGGTAGGCCTCTGGAGAATGGTGGAAAAAATTCGTGTGGATAAAAANAATAAATTGTTTTCTTATAATTTGATCTCGCTTTTCATTCATAACACCCCTGTGGGATGGGTTCCACTTCACAACAAAATCCTCAACTGCAAACTCTAAAAGAAAGAATATCTATTTCTCATTGGCAGGACCCTCAGCTGTGACAGAGAGGCTCAGCCAGTTGAGGCCATGGTGACAGGCTGTTACTACAGACATCCCTCAGCAATGTGGCAGGTGAGAGTTCACAGAATAGGTCTCAAGTCCTGCTTTTGTAACACTGCTTGATCTTTCTCTCCCAGTGCCATGGCCCTAGAAATCAGCATTTCTCTCTTTCCTGAAACAGGAGCTGGCAATTGGCACTTGGTTAGAAAATGCCTGCTGTGTAAGTGACTAAAACAACAAGAGACAAATGTTTTCAGTTGGATCTTGTGAACTTTTTGTGAGAAGGAGCCAAGCCAACAATGTGAAAGCATCCTGAACTGAATGGTGTGCACATGCACAACCCCCCATGGAGCTGTGTGCCAGCCTGGGCAGTTCTAGAGATGTGGACCCACAGCAGATGATTTGCTTGTGCCCATGAGAAGAAAGAGAAAGGAGGGCTAGAAATCACTCTTCCAGGTATTTCCAAACTGGCTTGACAGTAGGAAAGTCCCAGTTATAGTTAAGAGAATTCTTTCTCCATTCACCCTCATGGAGTTGTAAACAGCAGTGCAGCATGCAGTCTAAGGCACAATAAGTTGTGTTTTAAAGTAACAGCATTACCAAGTCTATCTAGAAGCTGTGGGTGCAGATCACTCAGCCTTAGGGGAGAAAAAAAACAGCACCAGTGGTTCTACCAAACCCTTCCCCAATAAAATTATGTGTCAGAACAGCACTGAAAGAAAATTTGCATTTCAAATGGAAGGGGAAAATTTGCTTTTGCAGAGCATCATGGGGTTGGCAGTAATAAATCATGGTACTATCAGAATGGAAGTGGATTCCTGCAACTCTTGCACTACTTTCTGTAAGCCAGTGTTGTTGCTGAGGAAGTGAAATCTGGTTAGCCCACAACTTAGCACACAACTCTGCAAGATTTCTTCAGATCTTTTATTGTTTTTCCCAGCATAAAACATGCACATTTTTCATAATTTTATCAAATTGAAAAACGTTCAGATTTCAAAAGTCTTCATAGACCCGTAGCATAGCAGCTGCTGTATTTCTATATAGGTCTGAATACTTCAGGTACCCCTATGGCTCAGCCTCTTTTTTTTTCTCTCTCTCTTTTCTTTTTTTAAATGTTTTCTATAAAACAGTTTTATCCTCTACATCTGACATAGGTACAGTATCTGTAATTGTCAGAATCTGTTCTGAAAAGAACAGGGTCTAAGCCTTTATTAATTTCCAGCTCTTTATTAAAAAGATCAGCTATGGGGGGTCGTCTGCTGATTGGCTCGAAGATCGGCAGCATCGGCAGCAGGAAAAGGCGAGGAGAGTGTCCAGCAGGATTTCGCAACACCGACGGGTTGCTAGGCAGCAGGCAGCTCCGACACCTCAGGGAACACGCCCCTGAAAGTCCTTACTTTGCCTTCAGACCCCGCTGGGGACCCCCACCCGCCGGGTCTCCCGAAGTCATGGCGACAGGGCAGAAATCCCCAAA